>OY992878.1:80034434-80059773 GCA_963921405.1 Cepaea hortensis
CTATTCCTCCATGCCACCGTCTCAGTCCATCCAACATCAATTCTCTTGGTCTGCCTCTGCCTCTCTTCCCCTCGATCTTTCCAGTTGTCACGATGTTCTCTAAAACCTCTCTTCTCATCACATGGCCGAAGAAAGCTGTTTGTCTCTTTTTTTATTGTTGTATATAATGTTCTAGTTTCATTAGCCTATTTCAGACAATCGTTAGTTACTCTGGCAGTCCAAGGAATTCGCAACATTCGTCTCAGGAACCACATCTCTGTTGCTTCTAATTTCTTCTTAATTTGTTCATTTACATTCCAAGATTCACTGCCATACAGCAAAACTGGTTCTATTTTCTACTTTAGCACTCTTTTCCTTACATTCAGTGATAATAATTTATTGCATAAGATACTCCTCATTTTCTGAAATGTGGCCTTTTCTTGCCCTATTCTGCTCTTAATCTATGTTGTACATCTTCCATCTAATGTTATAAATGCCCCTAAAAAATTATCCACTTGGTTAAAAATTGTCCCTCTTATTCCTTTGTCACAATTTGGTGTCACGATTTTCTTTGATATCACCATCGTAACTGTTTTCTTGATATTCAAGGAGAGTCCTTTCTTTGCACTCTCTGTTACTACAATGTTCAACAATTGTTGTTGGTCTGTTGCATTATCCGCTACCAATACTGTTTCACCTGCATAGCACATATTAATTATATTTAACCTCTGATTAGTAGTCATGGCGTCTCTTTGATCTCTCTCATTATTACTTCACTATGGGGCTTGCGTCTATATAATTGGGGTTGGTTGGTTCTAAAGTGCAGTCTGATTATGCTGCAGAGCTCTGCTTCCCTTCTCCTACGAACTAAGATAAAATCGGGGTGTATAAGATCGATATTGGAACTTCACAGTTGCGGGGAGGTATATTATGATGCAATCAAGCCTTGTTCCAGCACAGCACATAGGGATTGGCTAGGATTAGGCCTCGGCTGTTCATAATTCCTCTACTAGTTTCAGGTATTTCATTGTCAACAGACTCCACTACACTAGCCAATGAGCACATAGAACATGTTTTAAAAAGTTAGTTGCTTAGCCTATACAAGACGCCGCAGTCAACCCCAGCATGTTTGGGATGTTTGTGATCTCTTGGTAAGTTAACGTTCAGTAGTTTGCCATTGCTTTCTGAACGCCCGGCAACCAGAACATTTTATTTAAAAATAAAACTAACGCAAGGCGGTCTGCTGCCAAATCGCCCGCAGCTGTGTTTCTAAGCGGTATGCGGGATCACGAACAGCGTCCGTTACACCCTTCGTCACGGAGCCGGTAGAACATTAAAGACGTGTCAAAAACTTATTGCAAACTGAGTTCGACGAGTTAACACGTGTAATATTAGCAACATACACAATCGATTATTTTAGAGACTATTATGCCAAAGAATGTTATGGGGCCAAGGTTCGGCACAGGACAAGTCACTACATGATGATTATGCCAAAGGGAACAGCCACAAGAAAGGAAGCTGCTAGCTACAAAGAGATAGGACAAACAACATTTATGAAATGAAGTGATCCCCATGGCAACTGAGGCAACGCTATTATATTCGGCGCGGGTATTATTTTTGTGTGGCTAAAACGATATCGGAGCACATTAGTGTTAACCTTGATGGATCATGCAGCACAGATCTTTGTTGGTTATGCAATCATGGTTCTGACATAGTTTTGTTTATACAACCAGATCGCTAGTCTACACGGATAATATTCCTGAACTCATTCTGTGCAGCACCACGAGTGAGCGGCTGTTGTCCATGAATGCCAAGCAACCCACGATGTGATCTGACCCTTGATCTTAACATACTGTTGAAATCTGGGTAATGTTTTTTTTAAACATGCAGCATAGTATATTTCCTTTATACAAGGAAAACAAGTTTATACAACAACAGTGAATGCATAGTGAGAGCAACTGGAGGACACTCACAACCCTTCACCATAAGATCTGGAGTACGACAAGGTTGTGTCCTGTCCCCTCTCTTGCTCATAACATATATAGACAACATATGTAAAGAAACCAGCCAAGCAGAGACAGCAAGAATACCGCATGACGAGAACTCAAAAGAAGAACCATCTGCAAATCTAACCATTAGAGAACTCCTGTTTGCGGATGACCAAGCACTAATAGCAAAATCAGAAGCTGAATTACAAGACCACACGAATAGTCTAAACGAAATATGTAGGGAACATAACATGAAAATTAGCACAAGCAAAACAGAGGTAATGACTATAACTAAAGAAGAACAAACAACAACAATTCACCTAAACGAACATCCCTTGAAACAAGTAAAGAGTTTCAAGTACCTAGGAAGTATAATATCATCAAATGGCAGATCAGAAGACGAGATCGAAAATAGGTGCAATAAGGCAAATCAACTCATTGGACAAATGGCACCAATACTAAAGAACAAACATGTATCAATAACTACTAAGTAAGCACTTTATAACACAATCTTCCTACCAACTCTATGTTACCAATGACAAACCTGGCCAATGACAGAAAAAGAGAAAAGAAAAATCACAACAACAAAAATGAGGCACCTGAGAAGAATACTCAACGTATCAAGAAGAGATAAGATCAGAAATGAAGAAATCAGGACTAAAGTGGGGGTTAAAGCAGCACTAGATTTTATCAGAGAACAGCAAGTCAAATGGTTTGGCCATGCAAGTAGGCTACCAGTCAACAGCATACCACAACAAGCAATGATGTATAGACCAGATGGAATCAGAGGAAGAGGCCGACCACGTAAACGTTGGACGGAGGGAATAGCAGGGTCCATGGGAATATCGATATATGAAGCAAATACTCGGGCACTCTCACGAAGTTTATACTTCACCTCGACACCGCAAGGTACAAGAGGAACATGATGAGATGAGATGAGAAGGAAAACAAGTGCTGCCTCTTTAACAATATTGCACTTATGTTTCTTCCATTATGATTATTACCCACTTTGGATATCAGCTGCGAAATATTCCGAGACTCAGTGAGTTAAGGACGTGCATGATAAAGTGATACTCGCCTTTTAAGCAGAATGATTTAGATACTGCCACATTTACCATTACCATCAAAACAGAGGTCAGTTTGGCTGAATGGATAAAAGCTCTCGTTCTTGAGCATCCGGTGTGCTGATGCTGAGATACCGGGTTCAACCCCTACTCCGTCAGTTGTTCTAAATGTCGACTTCTTGTCCTTGACTTGGGGACGTAAATTACAAGTACTTCTGAAGTCAGAGTTGATTCGCCTGATTACGAGGGACACTGGTAATAGGAAAAGCTAATCAACACGCAAATATCAGTGCAGTGATGATAGAATAGTAGCACGTGTATGGACTACGCTTGAGTTCATAGCGAGCGATCGTAAAACTCAAAACAGGAAACGGAAGTGGGTATGTGATGTCCTAGAACCATCACAGATTTTAGGCCTGAATGCACGGAGAAATAGAGCAGCCAACGACGAGCGCACACATCTACCCTTCGTCCGACATATCTGCATAACGTCCTAGCCATTACACCAACGTGCGTGAATCATTACTGTAACCGTAAATATATTTCAGCAAAGTCATTGGTGAACATTCTGACGAAAGTATGTTCATTCACAAATGAATATAAACGGAAAATGAAATGTATTTGCAGACTTTGTCCACAAGTCGTCGGCGTCTGTGGCTGTAATTTGAAGCTCCATAAGTGTCTCAGTCTCACTACAAAGATCACAATGTGAGATTCTCAACACTGTGCACCAACTCCGTAATACCAGCGAGGATTCAAATATGTGTATACCAAAACCACACATGCTATTCATCATCATATCATCATTTTTTTTTCTTCTTCTTCTTCTTCTTCTTCTTCTTCTTCTTCTTCTTCTTCTTCTTCTTCTTCTTCTTCTTCTTCTTCTCTTCTTCTTCTTCTTCTTCTTCTACTACTATTTATGTCAAGCGGCGTGGGGAGGAATAATTTGCGCTTCAGTGCCCGTTGGGTGGCATTGGATAGTGTCATTCCGTGTGATTGTAGAATGTTTTTGTTGTCATCAATCCATTTTCTTCTCGGGCGTCCTCTTGTTCTCGTAGCAGATGTTCTTTGATGTAGGTCCAGTGCTGGTAGATGATGGTGTTGAATTCTCTAATGACATGGCCCAACCACTTGATCTTCTGTCTTTCAATAAATGTAGCACAAGGTGTTGATCGCAATGTCTGTCTGACAACATCATTTCTGACTCGGTCTCGGTTAGATAAGTTGGCAGCTCTCCTCAAGCTCTCATTTTACAGGTGTTGATTTTGCTTAAGTGTTGACCAAGTTTGATATAGATAGCATAGTGTTGGTGTGGATATATTTATTATTTGTCGTTTTGTGGACATGGGTATATTTCGGTGTTTCAGTATGGGGGATAGTTTATATGTAAGTGTACTTTCTTTTGGACATATGATGTCGAGTTACATATGCTATACAATGTTTTATTTTGTCGGTAAGTTTTCTAATGTTCGCAAGCAACGGCCTATTCCGTCTACTCTTTTAGTTTTGTAACTAATTAGCGAGGAGGTATTATCGTACCCAAGATATCCGGGTCCTCCTAGTTTTTTACACATATCAGAGAAGGGTAGGCCACTACCCTAGAATCAAGCGGAAGTATAACATACCTGGTTCCTGGTTTAGAAAAGTTCGCAGCGTCATTAAACTAACAAAAAATTGAAATATAGAAATAGATCGGTTCCTACAATTCATGTAATACAGTATGCCGCAAACCTCTGAAGTCGGAGTTGTTCGCCTGATGGCGAGGAACACTATTAATAGATAAAGTTAATCTACATGCAAAATTCAGTCCAGCACTACTAGAATTAGTGTGTATGGAATACGCTTGAGTTTAAAGCGAGCGAGCGAAAACAAAAAGTATGCCGCAAATGTTCGTTTTAACGACATGGGTTAAATAAAAATGAAGGTATTGGAGATCCGTTTAGAAGACAAAAGAACAAATCAAGAACACATGCGACTGCTCAATATCATTTTAATAACCGTTTATGTAAGAAATTATAATGATTCGTGAGGTGACAAGCATCGGAGATCTCCCTGTGTGATATACTTCTTTTTCACTTTATGACAGCCAATCAATACAAATTAGTTAACGTATTTATCTGCTCGGTCTCGGACAGACTGGCGCTAGAAAATACATCCGCTTCCTGCTAGACTCGCTGTGTCTGACTCCATCCGTCGGCAACGTCTCTCAGCCAAACTCGTGAACAAGAATGGCAGCAAATTGTAAATACTGGGCTAGCTCAGGGAACTTCTGTGTGGATAATAAGCGCACACCTGATCATCTGAAACCCGAGTTGTAATGGATGATTTGGCAAGTAATCACATCAGTTTGTTGTAGTAACAAAGAATTTGTTGTAATCTTATGAGGAGTTTGTTGTAAAGTAGTAATGCATTTGCTGTAAACTGAAAGGGGTTTGCTGTAAAGTAACAAAAAGTGTGATGTAAAGTGACAAGGAGATGTTTTAAATTGACAAAGAATTTTGCTGTACAATAATAAGTGCTACGACCTTCACATATTCTAGGTTGCGTGACCAGCATTTGTTTCTCCGCTTTTCCCTCACAGAGAAGTCCCCGTCGATCCGTTTACGCAGAAATGTTCACTCTAGACCTGCACTGATGAGGACACCATTCTACAGGTGTATTTATAATGACTGTGCAGTGTTGGAAAATATTGCCGGTCCAAGTTTTGTATTCACCCTCTGTAAAGTTTATGCAACATAATAGGTAAATACAAAACTTGGACCGGCAATATTTTCAAACACGGTACATTTATTAAACATACACCCTGTATCACTACCTGCTGGAGACTGAGTCCCGGATTACAATATTAGTGCTCCGCCATTTTACCACTCCATCTTCTTCGGCGGTCCATTGTTTCTAGTTTGAGACTTCAATGACCGTTGTCTGAAAACAGTCTGCTGTCGATAAGATACAGATTTGTTGCTCGGAGTTTATTTTCCAATGTGGCTTCTTGCCGCCAGAACTGGTATTACGTCTCTTGTAGAGATTCATCCCTAGATCTGGTCACTTCCTAATATGCCTCTCCACGGATGTGACATTACAACACCAGCCTTGCACACTCCACTCGTGAGAATGGAAAGTTGAAGGAGAGCACTTTAACACAGTCCCTTTGGAGATGGTACTTTGGTGCTGGAGAGTTGAATGAGAACATTGCAACATTGTCAATGTGGAGATGGTACTTTGGTGCTGGAGAGTTGAAGGAGAGCACTTTAACATTCCCTTTGGAGATGGTACTTTAGTGCTGGAGAGTTGAAGGAGAACATTGCAACATTGTTGATGTGGAGATGGTACTTTGGTGCTGGAGAGTTGAAGGAGAACATTCTAACATTGTCGATGTGGAGATGGTACTTTGGTGCTGGAGAGTTGAAGGAGAACATTGCAACATTGTTGATGTGGAGATGGTACTTTAGTGCTGGAGAGTTGAAGGAGAACATTCTAACATTGTCGATGTGGAGATGGTACTTTGGTGCTGGAGAGTTGAAGGAGAACATTGCAACATTGTTGATGTGGAGATGGTACTTTGGTGCTGGAGAGTTGAAGGAGAACATTGCAACATTGTTGATGTGGAGATGGTACTTTGGTGCTGGAGAGTTGAAGGAGAACATTCTAACATTGTTGATGTGGAGATGGTACTTTGGTGCTGGAGAGTTGAAGGAGAACATTCTAACATTGTCGATGTGGAGATGGTACTTTGGTGCTGGAGAGTTGAAGGAGAACATTGCAACATTGTTGATGTGGAGATGGTACTTTGGTGCTGGAGAGTTGAAGGAGAACATTCTAACATTGTCCCTATGGAGATGATGCTCGTGCCGAATCGGGTGGGCCGTCTCTACACTAACCTAACTCTCGCAGAGGCAAGGCCTTTGCCTCCCAAGCGACTTGGACGTCAATGCATTGGACTTTAAAGAGTTTAAACTCAGTCTTCGAGGGGCCTTATCTCGTAACTAAACCAAACCAGCCAACACCTGAGCAACAAATGTGTTTCCCCGCCGAAGTATCCTTGCTTACCTAAGATTTCCCCCATCATTATTTCTCGTCAGTTAACCTTCATAACGCAAATGATGGCCTATTCTTGTTTAGGAGGTTCCCGTGTACTACATCAATCAGCGTCACATAGTAAGCCCTTTGCACAACGTCGCAGTCATATCGGTTCGCCAACAAACTCATCGATCCCTTGTCAGTTCTTCGTATACATGCACCGCATGCCCAAAGTCTCTTCCCGTGTCCATCCTCATGCTAGTCTATCCTTGCCCTTTATTTCAAGAACGGTGCCTTCCCTCACTGTATCTCCCAAGCCACTGTAGCGATTAATATGGTCAGTGTATTTCAGTTTCCGAGACACGATGCTGTTTATGGGCCAGTCATTTTTGATGTTCAGACCTTGCAGAATGCCAGTATTTGTCCTTCTTCTTGGTTCATGATAGGGCCGTTCCAAGTTTTTTATTCATCCTCTGTGGAGTTTAAGCAACATAATAGGTAAATATAAAACTTGGAACGGCAATATTTTCAAAAACCCCACAGTCATTAAAAATAACCCTGTATTCTAAAAACTTGTCTGCAACATTTAAGTTTAAAAGACTTAATTTTCTTCTTTCCTATATCAAAGCAGCATGTTCAGTTAATACGCACACGCTGAGAAACTGTGTAAACTACATTACAATGTACAGACTAAAAACACCCGTAAAATATATTTCAACAAAATCATTTGGTGAACATTCTGCCGTAAAGCATACTCATTCACAGATGAATGCAAATTAAACGTGAAATGTATTTGCAGACGTTTGTTTATTATTGTGTTTTAAAGAAAAATTGCAGGTAATTTTCTAAAAGGTATCTCTTTGTCTGAGTGAGAAGACGTGAAATAAGTGTTCGCAATATGTGTAACAACTTCTTTTATCTTTTCCATCCTCCTCCGTTTCTTCTATCCCTTCTTACGCGGTCTTCAGAACCTGTAATGTATTTTCAAACATATATCATCAATTTACCACCTGCTTTGCTGCTGCTTAACATCGGTTTGAGCTTCTTCATTGGGGTACAAAGTCCTACGGAAAATGCCAGTATGTGCAGGATTTATATATTAAGTAAGACAACAGTAAAGGTATATGGTTTTGCTTATTTTTATAAATAAATCGTCACTCCTCCCATGTGTTACCGGGGCAAGTAACGGAAGCAAAGAATAGTAATAATATAACCTACTATGCCTGTCGTAAGAGGCTATCAAGGAGTGTTAGCGTGGGGATGGCCATCCCACCATGAAGAAAACTTTAGCTGCAAAATCACACCAACCACAGAGTTGATTGAGGGCCTAGGCTACACTAGAGAATAAATGACAGAAGAAGACAAGGCATCGGCACTCAAGGACTGAAGTGGTTAATTTCACGCCTTTACTTCCCAGGGCGTTTCCTGGTACCCATTTTAGGCTGGGTCGAACTGGGAGCTCGGGACAGTTGTTAAAACAATTCCCGCCTTAACGTGGATTCAAGAACAAACCATTGGGTCGACAGGTAAGCATGCTAGCCACTACGACACCGAGATTTCCGAACTAAAGGATGATACAGGCAAAATACAACACAAAGACTTCCTAACTAAAGGGTGATACAGGCAAAATAAAGCACCGACATTTCCTAAATAAAGGGGGATACAGACAAAATAAAATACTGACATTTCCTAAATAAAGGGTAATACAGACAAAATACACCACCGAGACTTCCGAACTAAAGGGTGATGCAGGCAAAATACAACACAGAGACTTCGGAATTAAAGGGTGATACAGACAAAATAAAGCACCGACATTTCCTTACTAAAGGGTGATACAGACAAAATAAAACACCGACACTTCCGAACTAATTAGTGATACAGACAAAATAAAACACCAAGACTTCCGAACTAAAGGGTGATACAGACAAACTAAAACACAAAGACTTCCGAACTAAAGGACGATACAGACAAAATAAAACAAGAAATATAATCCAATCGGTACCGCCCGACACTGGTGATCTGTAAATAAGAAGGCGGGTTAACTTTCCAAGAAATGTGAAGGATTCCAACAGGAAAACTACGAACTTACATACTATGAGAAAAAGTGAGATATTCGGACTACCAGAAAATAACAGAAACAGACCAACGACGACTATCTTTCTCTTGACAGCAGGGACACGTCATCGTTTTGACAGGCGGTAACAGACTTAACAAGCATATGTACAGGCTAGGTCTGAGTGACTCGCCACTTTGCTCTTGCGGTTTTGAGCTGCCGAGCATGTTCTCAAGCAATTCCCAGAGTACAATAGCTAAGCTACGGGAATACTGGCCTAGTGAGATAGCACAGCATTCAAAACTATATGGAGGTAAAGAGGAGCTAAAAAATGACTACATAAAGAGAACTCGCCTATCAGTGTAAATATGACAGAACGAACGCAAGAAGAAGAAGATTAACATAGTTTTTGTGAAATAAATCCAGTTAATATTCTTCCCATTACTGGAGATATCCACACGGTTATCAGTTTGTGCTTACAACTGAAGACAAGAATACCCAAAAGCAGCTGCCGTTAGAGGGTTAATATATGCGAAGGTCAATATATATATATATATATATATATATATATATATATATATATATATATATATATATCAGATTAGGATACCATTTTCCTTCATCTAAGCCTATTACTTCCTGTATTCGGTCAGATTGCAACCCTGTGTGTCGAATCGAGTTTAAGTCTGACTATCGAAGGTTTGTTTGTGATTTATTGGCAAGTTTACGTTCAGTAGTTTGCCACTGCTTTCTTAACGACCGGCACTCATACCATTGTATGAAAACCAACGCAAGGCGGTCTGCTACCAAATCTCCCACAGCTGTGTTTCTAAAGCGGTATGCGGGATTACGAATGCGCCCGTAACCTTTTGGCAACAGAGCCGGCTGTTGAAGGTAGTGGGGGTGGGTGGGGGGATGAGAGGAGTGTCAGGGTTGGGACTCCAACACAACCATCTGATGGACAGGCCGGCCATCTAATCACTGTTCTTCCGCAGCTCTTCTATCCAATGTGCATATGTGCACAAGTCAAAGCGTCTTCAGTTAGCCTAATGGAATGCGGCCTCTTATAATTAAATTGTGGAGCGGAGATTTGGGACATGGGATGTGTTGCTGTTGCTGGTGAATTTCCTGATGTTTACATGAGAGCATCGAGCCAGGTGGTGTGTGTAGCGTTGAATTGGCGGGTCTCTATAAGAGGGAGTTAGGGTAGCACATAGGTCAGCACTTTTGTAAGCCAGTCCGGTAGTTATATGTTAGAATCCCGTGTATTGTCACATATGCAATCACGTGCACAATCACATATACAATCAGGTGTACAGTCACATTTACAATCACATGTACAATCACATATACAGTCAGGTGTACAGTTACAAATTGCCATGCTATATCTCGGGGTGTAGACAAATTCCAACAATAACTGGATCAACAAACTCGGCTCGAACAGCAATAGGAGGTTACGAAGCCAATTCGAACTAAAATGACTGAGTCCACTCAGTTGACGTTTAACAATTAAGACTCCATTTAATGTCGCAGCGTACAGGCTTGTCGCAACACCAATAACAATAAATAATTACTGTACCTGGCTATGATCAGGTTGGGTAATAACAATATAATAATAATAATATTATAATTAAGATCAATGTTGCAAGCCATCATCCGCTCGAGTGTTAAAAATGTCTAATGTCCTTGTTCGTCTTCACGGAAACCTTCTGTTAATCCGCCAAGTGTCCTTCGTGCCACTTCACAGATATCGAGTTTTTGGCGTTCGTCCGCCTGTTTATTTGTGGCTACGATACGTGTTACTTCTAAAGATTGTCTCTTTCATTTCCAAGCAATCATTTAGCCACTGAAGCGCCATCAAGCCAATATCCAGCCGACCTATTGTTGCAGAATCAATACGAGCTGCCGCCTTGATGTTGTTATTGACATTGCCCTGTGACGATTCTGTGTAATCACGTCATCATTTCTTAGCGTTGTGGTTCTGGGATTCTAGGATCTTTCCTATTTACGTCATTATGTCGCACCTGCTACTTGGCACGTATACACTCACGTACACAATCACATACACAATAACGTATACAGTCACATATACAATCACATGCACAATCACATGCACAATCACATACACAATAGCGTGTTCAGCGATAAAGACATGGGTCGAAGCGTTGACCAGGATCTCTGTGTGTGTTTCGTTTCGTAGAGCTTCCTGGTCATTTCTGTGTCTTATTTGGTATATGTCATACATGAGGCCTTCGAATCCCCTTAGATACCTGGGCTCTCAAGTCGACCCAGCCTCAAATGTGTACCAGTAAATTGTCTGGGAAATAAAGGCGGCCAGGTGATATTGACCACATTGCCCATCGGGTGTCGACCTGTCTACATATAAGAGGTTAGCACCGTATAACCAATACGTCTCCTGGCGTGGGGGAAATGTGTCTTGTGCTTTACTTTTCTATACGCCTTTTTTTCTATAAGCATTTATTTTCTATAAACCTTTCTTTTCTATAAGCATTTATTTTCCATAAGTCTTTCTTTTCTGTAAGCCTTTCTTTTCTATAAACCTTTCTTTTCTATAAGTATTTATTTTCTATAAACCTTTCTTTTCTATAAGCTTCTATAAACCTTTCTGTCCTATAGGCCTTTCTTTTCTATAAGCATTTCTTTTCTATAGGTCTTTCTTTTCTATAAGCCTTTCTTTTCTGAAAACCTTTCTTGTCTATAAGCCGTTCTTTTCTAAAAACCCTTTCTTTTCTATAAGCCGTTCTTTTCTATAACCCTTTCTTATCTATAAGCCGTTCTTTTCTATAAGTCTTTATTTTCTATATCTTACTCTACCCCATATTCCCCATGATACTTGGCGGTAGATATGTGTTCTTAGGGATCCCAAGACAACGCATCCACATAGGGGCAATATAGACAAGATCCCAACAGGGAAATGAGGAGGCAGACGCAATGATCTCAAACCCCCTGCCAGGGGAATTGTGTATAGCCCAGAGCCAGGACGCAACCTTGCTGATCTGTACTGACCCACCTAGAAAGGGTCAATACTATATGAAGAACCGATTGCTCTACCGGAGAGCCGGACGAGGAGACAACCTGTATGTCTCGTAATTATGTTCTGTAAAGCTGCATTACTTGTGTTATTTTATATTGCTTGAAATGCGCGGTTGTTTCTGGGATAACATTTCTACTATGAACAAGAACACAACATACGTCTTATCTGTCGGACATTCGCTTGAAAACAGTACAGCCTCGGACTCTGAGATAAGTAGAAACATTTTTTTTTCCATATTTTCCTTTTCTCTTTTAATTGCTCTATTTTTTCCATCTTTTTATTCTTCTCATCCCGTCCTTATGCCTATAATAGTCACCGGATGATCTTCTCTTGTACTATATGTTGTGTTTCGTGCATGTATTTGTTTGCTGATCAAGGCTAGTCGCCGCAAAGTCTGCATGTAATTATATTTTGTAAAGCTGCATTACTTGTGTTATTTTATATTGCTTAAAAATATCGAACATAATAGTGTGTGTAGGGCCATGCTGCCTAGATCAGAGTGCAGTAATATAACAAGTTCTCTATTCTCTAGCAGACTGCAGTAATATAACAAGTTCTTTATTTTATACCAGACCGCAGTAATACGAGGGGGCTTAAAATGAAAACCTTGTAAGTGTGACATAAATTACAATAACCATGCCATTGTCTTGTAACCTGTCAATATTGTTGTTAAGAATGTTAAGAGTCATAAGCACGTAACATTACGGTGCAGACGAACACTGTGAAGTCATAAAGACAGTTTAAAAGATGGCCGCTCCACTTTTGACATGCAGCGTTCTGTTATCCTTTATTAATTTATTTTTTTTAAACAGTGAAGGGGTGAACCTATAGAAATGTATCGGCGAATGAAGGCCAAGTATGGTGATACATGTCTGGCAGTCCAGCAAGTGTATGAATGGAGTAGGGAGTTTCAAACCGGCATGACTTCTGTGACAGACTGTTCACGATGGGGTCAGGCACCCTGAGTAGTGACACCAGATATTTTTTAAAATATTTTTTGTCTTCAGAAATCCAATCACTTTATCGACGCTGGAGGATTTACATAGGAAAATTATGTTTTCGTTACTTTTTCAGAATACACACGCACGCACGCACACACGCACGCACACACACACACACACACACACACACACACACACACACACACACACACACCATACACTCACTCACTCACACACACATGCACTTAATCACGCACAATCACACACACTCAATCACACACATACACACACTCTTTTCAGGTTTTCACGTGAATCCCCCTCGTATAATCAGTTCTTTATTCTCTACCAGACGCAGTAATATAACCAGTTCCCTGTTATCTAGACCAGCCTGCAGTCATATAACTAATACACTATTCTCTATCCATGATTGTTCTGGTAACTCACTTACTCGCTATCCACATCAATGCTGCCGTGATTGCTTCCACCGCTCATAGTCATGCTAAAGGTTGTAAACCTGATGGCTCCATTTCGCTGTTAAATACCCTGTCGAATAATAAGCGGTGGAGAGCAGGTAAAGGCAGGCGTGAAAGAGGAAGACAGAAAATAAAATCGAAGTTATAACGTTAGGCGGGAAAGTTGAAGTTTGACAAAAGCATCATGAAGAGCATGACAAGACAGACGTGGTTGCGGCCTTGTGGGAGCATGTGTACACCTCGGAGGAGCAAATGGATCACCATAGTCTGGTAAGAATGAGGCAGCGAGGTGTGACGAGGGGATCTGGCCGATGCTCGACGCTCAGAGGAAAGGCGAGACGGACATATAATCAGATTGCTACTGGAACTATTAGTGTTGGAGCTCTTCGCTGGCTGCTGAGGAAGGGGACAGAGCGCTTATGGGAATATCCCGAATGCTGTGATGTCGGTTCCTAAATCAATCAATCAATCAATCATGAAGATATACAGAAAGTATCGTAGATCGATTGCAGCCCGTCTTTCATGTGATGATAGAAACTGATTTATTATGATTTCTATTATAACTAAGATAGCAAATTAGTTGCTCTGATTTCTACTATGATCAAGATAGGATCTGATTTGCTCTAATTTCTACAATCACCAAGATAGTAACTGACTTTGGTCTGATTTCTACTATGACCAAGATAGCAACCGACGGACGTGCTCTGATTTCTGCTATGACCAAGATAGCAACTGACTTGCACTGATTTCTATAAAAAATGTTGGGAGAGTCAGTGTCGATGTGTAAAAGATAGTTGTCGACTGCCAGCGAGCTTCGTGCTACGTGGGAGGTCAGCCGGGAAACTTCGTGTTGAGTGAACAAAATAATTTCATTTCATGCCCCGTCGAGAGTTATGTATTTCGCCGTTTGAACATTTTTGTCACAGTTTTAACGATTTTGTATTTGCTGATGTACTAGCAGTGCTAGGACGCGGATTTAGGTTCATGTATGAAATGTACAAAATAAAACATTGAAATGGCCAGGAAGCTCGAGGAAATGAAAGATGAAACATATAGATCCTGACCAACGTTTCGACCTACGTTTTTATCGTTGAACACGTGCTTGTATGTGTGATTGTACAAGTGATTGTATATGTGATTACACGTGATTGTATATGTGACTGTACACGTGATTGTATATGTGACTGTACACGTGATTGTATATGTGACTGTACACGTAATTGTGTATGTGACCGTACACGTGATTGTATATGCGACTGTACACGTGATTGCTTATGTGATTGTACACGTGATTTTATATGTGACTGTACACGTGCTTGTATGTGTGATTGTACAAGTGATTGTATATGTGATTACACGTGATTGTATATGTGATTGTATATGTGATTGTACACGTGACTGTATATGTGACTGTACAAGTGATTGTATATGTGATTGTATATGTGAATACATGTGACTGTATATGTGTCTGTACACGTGATTGTATATGTGACTGTACACGTGTCTGTGTATGTGACTGTACACGTGATTGTATATGCGACTTTACAAGTGATTGCATATGTGATTGTACACGTGATTTTATATGTGATTGTACACGTGGTTGTATATGTAATTGTATATGTGATTGTACACGTGATTGTATATGTGATTGCACTCATTAATGTATATGTAATTGTACATGTGATTGTATATGTGATTGTACACGTGATTGTATATGTGAATGAACACGTGTTTGTATATGTGACTGGACACGTGATTGTATATGTGACTACACACGTGATTGCGTATGTGACTGTATATGTGACCGTAAACGTGGTTGTATATGTGATTGTACACGTGGTTGTATATGTGATTATACACGTGATTGTATATGTGATTGTACACGTGATTTTATATGTGGTTGTATATGTGAATGTATATGTGACCGTACACGTGGTTGTATATGTGATTGTACACGTGATTGTATATGTGATTGTATATGTGAGTGTGCACGTGATTGTATATGTGACCGTACATGTGATTGTATATGTGATTGTACACGTGATTGTATATGTGATTGTACACGTGATTGTAGATGTGATTGTACACGTGATTGTATATGTGACTGTACACGTGGTTGTATATGTGATTGTACACGTGATTTTATATATGACCGTACACGTGGTTGTATATGTGATTGTACACGTGATTGTATATGTGATTGTACACGTGATTGTATATGTGACCGTACACGTGGTTGTATATGTGATTGTACACGTGATTGTGTATGTGATTGTATATGTGAGTGTGCACGTGATTGTATATGTGACCGTACATGTGATTGTATATGTGATTGTACACGTGATTGTATATGTGATTGTACACGTGGTTGTATATGTGATTATACACGTGATTGTATATGTGATTGTACACGTGATTTTATATGTGGTTGTATATGTGAATGTATATGTGACCGTACACGTGGTTGTATATGTGATTGTACACGTGATTGTATATGTGATTGTATATGTGAGTGTGCACGTGATTGTATATGTGACCGTACATGTGATTGTATATGTGATTGTACACGTGATTGTATATGTGATTGTACACGTGATTGTAGATGTGATTGTACACGTGATTGTATATGTGACTGTACACGTGGTTGTATATGTGATTGTACACGTGATTTTATATATGACCGTACACGTGGTTGTATATGTGATTGTACACGTGATTGTATATGTGATTGTACACGTGATTGTATATGTGACCGTACACGTGGTTGTATATGTGATTGTACACGTGATTGTGTATGTGATTGTACACGTGATTTTATATGTGATTGTACACGTGATTGTATATGTGACCGCACACGTGGTTGTATATGTGATTGTACATGTGATTGTATATGAGACCGTACACGTGGTTGTATATGTGATTGTACACGTGATTGCATATCTGACTGTACACGTGACTGTATATGTGATTGTACACGTGATTGTATATATGACCGTACACATGGTTGTATATGTTATTGTACACGTCTGTATCTGTTTGTGAATTTCCTTTCGTCGAGCTTCAAAGTCGATGTTTGTGAGTTTTATTTTGAATCCAATATCAGCTCAGATCGGATGGCGTTGATTTCCATTATATGAGACGTCGGCAGATCAGAAAGCAATGACACACTTATTTTTCGCATATCCTTTACATGACATCGCTGTCAACACCAGCATTTTACCGCTGTTGTTGATTTTTGGCAAGATTACGCTCAGTAGTTTACCATTGATTTCTGAGCGGCCGGCTCACTAATCCCGTAAGTTACCAACGCTGCGAGAACCGCTACCAATTCTCGCGCGCTGCGTTACTCCACGTGGATAAACGGATTACGAAGAAAGTCGTATTGAAGTAAAATTGTCTAGTAGATTACAAACAGCCAATGAATGCTGGGGTTGATTGCAATGTCAAATAAAGGAAATGGAACTAATTGTTAGTATCAGCTCGATCACAACCAACTTCCCTATACAACACCATGGATGAAAGTAGTTCACTGGCAATATACATCTTCCGTCGATTCAAGACTAGCAACTGGGTTAAGCTTTCCTTTTCTCTGAAGTTGATGACAAGTGAAAAATAATTATTGTTACTGCCAGTTGCTAGGACCTGTCATTGTTGAGTCCCTTGCCAATGTAATTTGTGGAGGATATCAGCGTCCTGAGTGAAGGCTGGAAGGATGTGTTAATTGCTAGTTAAAAATTGTGAAGACTGTCTTTGAAATAGCTTTTACGAAAATTAACAACCAACAGATGTGGGCTAGAAAAACGTAGATTTGACACGGGGCACAAGAAACAGGTAGACATCAAACCAGTGATTTGCTCGTAGTAGCCAATCAATAAAGGCAATATATATATATATATATATATATATATATATATATATATATATATATATATATATATATATATATATAGATATATATATATATATATAGAGAGAGAGAGAGAGAGAGAGAGAGAGAGAGAGAGACAGAGAGAGAGAGACAGAGACAGACAGACAGACAGACAGACAGACAGACAGAGACAGACAGAGACAGAGAATGAAACGGGAACTATCGTCTGTTCACATTTGCGTGCCCTCATTCACATTCAATTTTCTTGAAAACTATTGCCTCGTTAAGAAAATTTTCCTGCCTTATTATATTTACCACCATCCAAGGAATGTGTCTTTGATGGGTCCAAAAGCAACTTAAATCACGGAAAGCGGCGACATTTCTTTGATGTTTTGGCGAAAATGTAGTGAATTAACGCTTATAACAATCTCGTTTTACAGTCACGCATGTCAATTCAGGTGAGGATACAAGACGTATCCATATTCGTATGGGAGTGGGTGCAATGTGTATTAATTTCTGCAATCTGCATAGACCTTAATTTGTGTCGATTTCAGTAGGTTGATGACTGCTTTCGGTTGCATACATTTCAACCCATCTTTTCCCTAATCGTCATCTTCCTCGTTCAGTACATGGTCCTCACATTTTGTCCAATAACTGTTATCAATAATCAATAGCGTGGACTGGGTTAGTATCTTGACGTCAGACAATTTGAATGTAGTATTGTCAGCTGTCACCTGTCCTTTAATTTTAGCCCACACAAGTTCTATAGGGTTTAAATGAGAATGGTATCGTGGAAGTCTCAAGCACCCATGGCCAAGCTCTTCTTTCAAATTGTCGATTTGATATTTCTTGATTTTTTTTTAGTCTGTTTTACAAGGGACAACAATTCTAGCTTGAAATATATTTCTGGAAATGGTATGTTTTCCCTTCGGAGCCATATCTTTATTGCTTCCTTTATGCTCGATGCCGTGGATAATTTGTCTTCTTGGGCAACAACATTGTGATATGATGCATTGTCCATATTTAGACAAGACGTTCTATCTAGGAATGGAAGCACTGTATTATCGAGCCAATCTCTAAATACATTACCATTCATCTCATCATGATAATCCCTATTGTCTGTATGCTTTGATACGAACACGAGTCCAGCATTCTGTAGTAAGCCATTATGAGTACTACCAGCATAGGCTATGACCAAACGCTGCCCTTTACTACTGGGCAAAAATCGCTTTATCTTTCCATCCACTGATTGCCATTCCTTTTCACCTGTGTGGTGCACATTGATCCGAGTTTCATCTAAATACACAATGTCATAATTTTCTTTGCGCATTTCCCTAATGTCACGTAGGTACGAGTATTTGCTTATCATAGCTCCGAAATGCGGTTGCTCGCAAATGATATTTCTACCTCTCTTGTACTTTCTAATCGTGAAGCCTAATGTCCTTATAATTTTCCACAAAGTTACTTTGGATAGCTTTGTGTCATTGTTCTTTCTCAACCACACCCTAAGCTTTCTTACAGTCACTGTTTCTTTGGTATCCAGCATTTTTATAATAGCTCGACTTATGACATCCTTGTCAAAGCTGTCTACAATTGCCTTCTTACCTAACGTTTGCTTATTGCATGGTGGTTTCATTCAAGATTCTTGCACCCATCGACGAAATGACCGTTTACTCAAACCCAGTGCATGCACTGTTCTTTTCTCCGGATTTGTAATAGTATGAAACAGTTTCCTGCGATCTTGACAAAAATATGTGTACAACTTCATAGGGATGCTTTTAAGTAAAAACAAATATCACATTCAACCTCATTCAACAATATTCACACATTCAGATGTCAGCAATAAAAGGTAAGATGTATAAAAATAATCACGTTTAATGAAAGCACCCACATTATTTACGACACCTCTGAACACTCCCCGTTCCACTACGCGAGGCTCTTGTCATAAGGTCAGTCTCGTGTATCACGAGAAAAGTGATATGCTATGACTAAGATAGCAACTGACTTGCTCTGATGTCTACTATGACTAAGATAGCAGCAGACTTACTCTAATTTCTATGACAAATGTTGGGAGAGTCAATGTCGATGTGTTAAAGATAGTAGTCGATTGCCAACGAGTTTCGTGCTACATGCGAGGTCAGCCCAGGCAAACTTCTTATTGAGTGAACAAAGTAATTAAATTTCATACAGAAAGTAATTTCCGTTCCTCCAGCTTCAGTCATTTTTGTGTTTTATTTCGACTTTAGCATCAGCTTCGATCGCTTTGCGTTGGTTTCCAAGGTATGAGTCATCGGCAATTCAAAAATTATGGCAAATTACTGAAGTAAAATTGCCCAGTAAATCACAAACAGCCAATAAATGCTGGAGTTGAATGCAACGTCCTGTGGAGTTCATATAACATAATAGGTAAATAAACCTGGAACAGGAATATTTTCAAAACCCCCACAAAATACACCCTATATCAGCTCGTCAATGACCAACTTCCCTTTTCGATACCATGTATGAAAAATAGTACATTTGTGATGTACATCCTTCTGCCGATTCTAACACCAACGAAATGGATAAAGCCTTCCTCACTGAAGTTGATGATAAGTGAACAATTAATCCTGTTACTGCCAGTTGCTGGGACCTGTCATTGCTGATTCCCTTGCCAATGTAATTTGTGGAGGATATCAGCTCCCTGACTGACGGCTGGAAGGATGTGTTAATTACTAGTGAAAACTGTAAAGACTCTTTGAGGCAGCCGTTATGAAAATTAACAACCAACAGATGTGGGATAGGAAAACGTTAGATGTGACCTATGGCACAGGAATAAAGAAGACATTAAAACAGCTATTAGTTCGTGGTCAATCAATCAAGTGCCTTGTCCGCATTGAAGGTCGAATGTAATGAGTTTTCTAGACTCGGCGTGCTATGCCTTCACGGTGCACTCAAATCGACTTTATATATATTCACCCTTCTTGAATTACAACTACACAGTTAGTGTCATGGTCTCTAATTTGACATGTACGACTAATGTCTTCTTGATTATACAAAAGCAATTATCGTCTTGTATAATTAGATAAGTTATCGTATTTTTAATAGGCAAGTTATCACCAGGCTATTTTATATCAGCTGGAATTAGGCTTGCGTGTTTCACAAGTTCCTGGGTGGTATTTACATATATCTACTTTATACCTTGACCGCGTTGCCCTGGTTTTTACGAATTGTTAAGGGTGCCGGTCGTTCAGAAAGCAATGGCAAACTACTGAACGTAAACTTGTCAAGAAATCACAACTGGAAAACATGCTGGTGTTAACTGAAACATCCTGTAAAGGATATGCAACTAATTAACTGTATTTTTTTTTTCCATATCCTTTACAGGACATCGCTGTCAACATCAGCATCTTTCAGCTGTATGTTGATTTCTTGGCAAGATTACGCTCAGTAGTTTGCCATTGCTTTCTGAGCGGCCGGCTCAGTTATCCCGCAAGTCACCAGCGGGGGTCGACCCAGCCTCGTGACATGGGTGCGAGTCTTTAATACGGCCCGGGAGTCGACCCAGCCTCATGACATGGGTGCGTGTGATTAGTAAAGCCCGGGAGTCGACCCAGCCTCATGACATGGGTGCGTGTGATTAGTACAGCCGGGAGTCGACCCAGCCTCATGACATGGGTGCGTGTGATTAGTACAGCCCGAGAGTCGACCCAGCCTCGTGACATGGGTGCGGGTGATTAGTACAGCCCGAGAGTCGACCCAGCCTCGTGACATGGGTGCGGGTGATTTTTAAATGTGTATGTGTGTTGTCTGGGAAAGGAAAGCGCCAAGGAAAAGATTGACCACTATCACCGCAACCTAGAATGTGTGAGACGTTTGTCTGGGTGCAGGCAGACACAGATGGGGGATCAGGTAGAGATACTAACATAGGAATACAAAAGGCCATAGGAGCGTCCATGCCACAAGAGCATTTATAGGAGTCAAAAGACATTAAACCTAGTTCCAAAAATAGAATAAATGTCGTTGAGTCAGCGCTGCTCAGTGGATGGGTACATGGTTCAGAATTAGTTAGTTGCATATCCTTTACAGGACGTCGCAGTAAACCCCAGCATCCTTTGGCTGTTCGTAATTCCTTGGCTAAAATATTACTATTAAACAACAAACATTAATTAAATGGTGCCTGCACAGAATAAAAGGACTAAAATTGTATTTTGTTTTTAAATGCAGAGCTTACAGAGAAAACTAGACATATTCAAGTGAATCATGGGGTGAGGACAAGAGGCTGGTGCTGGAAGGAAAACACGAGAAAACATGATAATAGTATTACTGGTAAGTCCTTTCCCTGAAACCCACGTGGTAAACGAGAAAGAGGGAGATTTAAAATCACACGGAGAAGAGAATTAAGCAGAAATAAATTATATGAGGAGTCTGGGATAGCAAGAGAATGGACGGCGTAAAATCCATAACAATTCATAAATCCATACAATTCTCAGTCTATGATCTCTGAAGCAAGGCAAGCCATACCACACGAAACATTCCTTTCTCCACTTTACTAAGCATACTCCGTGAGTCCGCAATGAATGCAATGTGTGTTGCAGATGCCAGCTCCAACCATCAGAAGGCTGTTGTTATTACCTTCACCTCCATTCTCTTGCTGGAGGTCGTAGTCTCGTATGCCAGACTCTCCTTTTTCAAGCACTGTCCATTAGCCTTCGCAATGAAACCCCAGCCACTACATCTGTTTCTCACCACTGACCCATCGGTGTAGATCACTATTTCACCTTGATGTGTTTGCCCTGGATCAGTCGTTGTACCTCAAACTTCGTGTGGCCTGCTGCTCACTCTCTGCACTCACGACCCAGTGTTACTTTTACCGTGTGCCAGTCCGGCATGTCTTCCGGTACTTTCACGCACTATTTTTCACTATTAATGTTCTCTATGTCACACACCTGGCTGATAGTTATTTCGGCCGGTGCCATCCAGGACCTGTCTCTTCTCAATATATGACCCTTGACCATATCCATGGCTTCATGCAGGGGGTGATCCCTGTCTGCAGCGACTCTCAGGTACCAGTTAGCTAGAAGGACACTGTGCCTGTCAACAATCGTTGCTAGTGCAAGGGATATGCCTCATGCATACAAGTGGTATGTCCTTCGTGCATCCTAGGATCACGTGCATGAAACTTTTAAATAGCATGAGACGTATGAGGGTAAGTTAATAAGTAAGTCACAAATGGCTATAGAAAAATAACTAAATATGACAACAACTTGAAACCAGTTTATTTTTATACATACATCGTAAATGCACAAGTATCGATGGGCACTTATAGAAATTCAGGTTCGAGGTCAAGATCAGATGATAGCTTAGAGACTTTAGGTGGCCAGTCTTGAGACTTTAGGGACACCGGAATTCCAGAAGCTACATCCAGCTGTCTAATTGCTTATTCATTGTCCATTTCTGAGCCACAAAGCAGCCCTTATTCAATTCTTTACGCTGATTACAAAAAAAAAAAAAAAATTGTGTTGCGTATCCCTTACGGGACGTTGCAGTCAACACCAGCATTTTCAGTTGCTGTTGATGTACTAGGCAATTGTTACGTTCAGTAGTTTGCCATTGCTTTCTGAACGACCGGCCCCTATACCTTTTTCGAAAAAACCAGCATCGCCGTGTTTCGAACCCGGGTATACGAGCTCACAAACCGCGTTCGCAAGCCCTTAGCCACAGAGACCGGTTACTGATTACAATGAGCCCAAATATTAATTAATTTGTCTGATTAGAAGGAACCTCAGTAATTAGTTTTTTTTTCTTTCTGATTATAAGGCGAGTATTGAGTACATAGATTGTCTGTTTACAAGAAATGAATACAATGCTTAGTTTGTGAGATTACAACAACGTACTCAGTACTTAGTTTGTCTGGTTGCAAGAAGCATATTCAGTACATATATTGGCTGAATGCAACATGTTTAGTATATAGTATGTCTTATTAAAATTAAGGCTATCAGTACCTAGTTTCATTGATCCTAAGAAACGTGTTCAATACATAGTTTGTCTGATTACGAAGAAGGCATTCAATTCTTAGCGTGCCCTAAATATTATTTTTTTTAAAAATATTTTCTTGTTTATAATGTCTTCATCTGCCTTACTTTTCTCGTTAACCAGCTTACAATTTATCAAAGTAAACCCTTATTTATACCAGCTATTGTATTTAATAAACTCGGTTTATAAAAGTTATCCTAATGGGAAATACATTTTAGCTTGTTGACATTTCACATTATTTCCAAAAAATGTGCATAAAAGCCAGTATTTTTAACCGCGATATTTGGAAAATAGACCAAAGTGCGGCCTGTCTAAACCAAGATAACTTGTACAATATTTCCCAATCACGTGACATTCGTCACTGATTAGGAACGACGTATTTTATTTATAGAACTAGCTGACCCTGCCCGGCTTCGCCCAGACCCTGGTGGGGAGCATCTCATTTAATTCATATAAGTAGTCATATAAGTTCTCGTTCCCGTTACCGACTATCTGTCTGTCTGACTGTCTGTCTGTCTGTCTGTCTGACCCAGCCCGTCTTCGCCCAGACCCTGATGGGGAGCATGTCATTTAATTCATATAAGTAGTCATATAAGTTCCCGTTCCCGACTGTCTGTCTGTCTGTCTATCTATCTATCTGTCTGTCTGTCTGACCCAGTCCAGCCCATTGTGGAGAGCATCTCATTTAAATCATATAAGTAGTCATATAAGATCCCGTTCCCGACTATCTGTCTGACTGTCTGTCTGTCTTGGGTAAATGGAGGAGGGAGGAGGAAGAGGGAGGTGGAGGAGGGAGGAGGAGGGCGGAGACAGGAGGAGTAGGGAGGAATAGGAGGGAGGAGGAGGGATTAGGAGGAGGAGGGGGAGGAGGAGGGAGGAGGAGGAGGGAGGAGAAGGAGGGAGGATGAGGGAGGAGGAGGGAGCAGGAGGAGGAGAGGGAGGAGGAGAAAGAGGGAGGAGGAGGAATGTGAAGGGAGGAGGAGGTAGAGGGAGGAGGAGGGAGGAGGAGGAGGGAGGAGGAGGGGGAGGAGGAGGAGGGAAGAGGAGGTAGAGGGAGGAGGAGGAGAGAGAAGGAGGGAGGAGGAGAGAAGAAGAGGAGGGAGGAGGAGGAGGAGGGAGGAGGAGAGGGAGAAGGAGGGAGAGAGGAGAAGGGAGGAGGAGGGAGGAGGAGGGAGGAGGAGGAGGGAGGAGGCAGAGGGAGAAGGAGGAAGGAGGAGGAGGGAGGAAGAGGGAGCAGGAAGAGGGAGGAGGGAGAGGGAGGAGGAAGAGGGAGGAGGAGGAGGAAGAGGGAGGAGGAAGAGGAGGAAGAGGAGGGAGAGGGAGGAGGGGAAGAGGAAGAGGGTAGGAGGAGGAGGGGAGAGGAGGAGGAGGAGGAGGGAGGAGGAGGGAGGAGGTAGTAGGATGGAGAAGTAAGAGGGAGGAGGTAGGAGGAGGAGGAGGGACGAGGAGGCAGGAGGAGGAAGAGGGTAGGAGGAGGAAGAGGGGAGAGGAGGAGAAGAATGGAGAAGGAGGGAGGAGGAGAAGGAGGAGTGAGGAGGAGAAGGAGGAGGCAGAGGGAGAAGAAGGAAGGAGGAGGAGGAAGGAGGGAGAGGAAGGAGGGAGAATGAGGAGGGGAGGAGGAAAGGGAGGTGGAGGAGGAGGAGGTAGAGGGAGGAGGAGGAGGAGGAGGAGGGAGGAAAAGGGAGGAGGAGGGAGGAGAAGGAAGAAGGAGGAGGAAGAGGGAGGAGGAGGATGGAAGAAGGAGGAGGAAGAGGGAGGAGGAGGAGGTAGAGGGAGGAGGAGGGAAGAGGGAGGAGGAGGAAGGAGGAGGAAGAGGGAGGAGGAGGGAGGAGGAGGAGTGAGGAGGTAGAGGGAGGAGGAGGAGGGAGGAAAAGGGAGGAGGAGGGAGG
>OY992878.1:80059973-80074973 GCA_963921405.1 Cepaea hortensis
GGCATGTACAAGGGCGGACTAGGATTTGATGCCAGCTCTCGTCGTTTGTTACGAGAGGGAAAGACCGGCCATCTATTCCTCCGTGCACTCAACCTACAAAATGTGATGGTCCGAACACTTGACATAGTACAGCAGATTCCTTCTATGAGACTTGTTGTAGTTTATGTTAAACGTACAAAGTAAAAAATGAACAACAAATGCATCACTATATATATATATATATATATATATATATATATATATATATATATATATATATATATATATATATATATATATATATATATATAATATATATATGCATAACCTATTTACGGGACATTACAGTCAACATCCAACATTTTTCAGCTGCTGTTGATGTCTTGGCAAGTTTTACGTTCAGTAGTTTGCCATTAGTTTCTGAGCAAACGGCTCATTAACCTTTCCATAAGAAACCAACGCGACGCGATCTGCTGCTGAATCTCGCCCAGCTGTGTCCCGTACGTGGGTATACGGGATTACGAACAGCGTCCTTAACCCCTTCGCCAGGGAGCAGCCTCATCACAATATACAAGCAGTTAAAATACATTTCTTCTATCTTGCTCTTTTTGTAGTCGCCAGTCTTCCACTTTGGACTGATTTATAACATGTATTAATCGCGGCAAACACACCGATTTAGATCTATTCTCTTTGTAGCTTCGTAAGACTGTCTTAAAATGACGATATATCTCACGTCATTCAAGAAAACAAGTGCATTTAAACAGTTTAGTCATATCGCATCTCATCTTGTTCCTCGTTTCCCTTGCGGTGTCGAAGGGAAGCATAAAGAGCGGGAGAGTGCCCATTTATGGGCTTCATATACTGAGATTCCCATGGACTCTGTTATTCCCTCTGTTCATCGTTTACATGGTCGGCCTCTTCTTCCAGTTCCATTTGTTCTGTACATCATTACTTGTTGTGGTATACTGTTAGTTTGTATAACTCCCACTTTAGTCCTGATTTAATAATTTCTGATTTTCTCTCTTTTTGATTAGTCATCGACTTCCTGAATAAGAACCAACAGAAGTAATAATCTCACGATCGCATGCTCCACTGGGAACATCTATGGTAGAGAAAGCCATGGTGCTGAGTAGAGCAAGGCTGAATTTACATGAGCAAACTGGCAAAGCTTGGGGCTGTTTTCCCCAAATCCCACACCATTGTTGACAAGCAGACGTAACTCATTCAACACATCGTATGTACAAGTCTGGTCGAGATTATTTTTGTAGTTTAGACAATTGCTACCGGAAAGGTTGAGTTTCACTTAGATAGTTTGCCTGGTTTCAGGTAAATTTCCTTTACTACTATTTGTGTTGGTGTTCCAAAGCGGTGCTTCTCAACCTTTTTTAAGTCAAATCACTCAACACACAATAATCAAAGAGCCTGCTAAAATAAAATCTTAAATATTTTACAAACAGGCGTTTTTATAGTAAACATATAACATTAAGTATTTAAAGCGTCGGCAGCAGAAGAAGAAGCAGAAGAAGAAATGGAAACAGAGATGGAGGGAAGGAGGAGGGGGAAAGGAGAAGGAAGAAGAAGACAACGACGAAGAAGAAGAGGGGGGGGAGGCGAAAGAAGAAGAAGAGAAGAAGTAGTAGTAGTAGTAGTAGTAGTAGTAGGTAGTAGTAGTAGTAGTAGTAGTAGTAGTAGTAGTAGTAGTAGGTAGTAGTAGTAGTAGTAGTAGTGTAGTAGTAGTAGTAGTAGTAGTAGTAGTAGTAGTAGTAGTAGTAGTAGTAGTAGTAGAACAAGAAGGAGGAGGAGGAGTTGGAGGTGGAGGTGGAGGAGAAGGAGTTGGAAGTGGAGGAGAGGAAGAGGAAGGGGGGGGAGAAGAAGAAGGAAGAAGAAGAAGAAGAAGAAGAAGAAGAAGAAGAAGAAGAGAAGAAGAAGAAGAAGAAGAAGAAGAAGAAGAAGAAGAAGGAGCAGGAGGAGCAGAAGAAGAAGAAGAAGAAGAAGAAGAAGAAGAAGAAGAAGAAGAAGAAGAAGAAGAAGAAGAAGAAGAAGAAGAAGAAGAAGAAGAAGAAGGGGGCGGAGGAGGAGGAGGGCGAGGAGGACGAGGAGATGGGAGGAAGAGGAGGAGATGGGAGGAAGAGGGGGAGATGGAGGTGGAGGAGAGGAAGAGGAGAGGAGGATGGAAGTGGAAGAAGAAGAAGAAGAGAAGAAGAAGAAGAAGAAGAAGAAGAAGAAGAAGAAGAAGAAGAAGAAGAAGAAGAAGAAGAAGAAGAAGAAGAAGAAGAAGAAGAAGAAGAAGAAGAAGGGGAATGAGGAGGAGGAGAGGGAGGATGAGGAGAATAAGAAGAAGGAAAAGGAGGAGGAGAAGTGGGAGAAGAAGAACATCCTAACACATTATCGGTGTGACTAAATTATCAATACCAGATCATTCTTGCAACAATCTATTAGCCCCGGAAAGGATGGGGCTAATACACAGCGATATAATAACAACAACAAACAATGGCATCATTATGTTTTCCGATTTTTCCACTAACTTCGTTTCCCAGAGAAAGATATTACTTAATGCAACTTTAAAAACAAGATGGCTCTTCCATGTGCGTGAGCTTAATACAAAAGCCTTGCGTGCGTGTGCACTTTTAAGGCGGAGTGGGGAGTATGGAGCGGGTGAGGGAACTTGCTATTACATGACGTTAAAGAACAAAGAAGTACCAGGAAAGCATGGCGCGGGAAACGGTATCCCCGGACATCCCCGTCTCAATCCGCTTTCCTCAGACAGTCATTCTTCAGAAACAAGTGGGGTAGTTAGGCGTCAGGATGAAGGAGCGATCGTCACGGGGAGGAAAAAAAAAGGAGGGGAAAAAAAGAAACTATAACAGGCTCCCATGTTTCCGTCATGTCTTTGTGCAGCTAGCTCAGATGTCAACAAAAATAGCTGTTACTTGTGTCAGTGATTTGGAGGCTTCGGGAACAATCTTCTTCTCCTGTATTGGATTATTCACTCACGCGTTTGTTAATCTGGAAGAACGCACTGTAAGATATTTAGATGAACTCATTTGTAACAGTAAATGTTGCTTTGTACCGAAGTCCTTGCATATCATAATTAATATTTTGTAAAACTTAGATTTGTAAAATATGTTATTCACAAGTTTCATGCCTGCATTTTTTTTCTGTGGGGAAAACATTTACGATTTTTCAGAGTTTGGACCAATGATTGGCAAGTATAATTGCCCATTATTCGATATACATAGGTGATATTTGAGAGGCAAACAAACAAACAAACAAACAAACAGGCTAATAAAAAACAAGCCCAGTAGCAGTAACCTGATGGGAGTATGTTGGGTGTTAGCCCCATCACAATCTCAGGCACGAGAAATAGGTGGGCAGTGGTTCCCTCCCATAGCGAACGGGTAGTGCAGGCATCGAACCCCATCCCCGCCCCCACTCCCGTCCGACCGCGTTCATGTCAGTGTCAGCGTAACTTCATAACCGTTACACCAACTCAACCGCTTAATTAGCAAGAGCTTTACCGTTATTCTAAGTTCCCAGTTAATAATACGAATTAGTGCGGTTAAGTTATAATTGAAATATAGAACACCTAACGTTATAAATGATACCGTTACATAAATCTACGTAATGATAGTCTCTAATCTCTTACATGGGTGTGAACAATGGGCATACACCGAAGTGGTATAACCTCCACGGCGGAGCAAGCCAGACTGGAGGCTTCCGATCATCAGATGTGGTTCCCCCTTTGCCGAATATTACGACACCTTTACCTCCTTAACATTCTCAGGGGGCGGGCGCCCTTGGGTCATGACTCCAGGGTGTTGTTGACCTGTGGTGAGTTAATTCACCTTTAAGACGTTCTGTATAAAGCACTTATCCCACATCGACATCGCTATGTGTGTCTGCCCAGAAGTCAATCCGCCCTCGCGGAGGCCAACATTCTGCACCCGGTGTATCTGCAAACATCACTGCACCGTATGCGACGTAGGAAATCCAGCTTCTTTCCCCAGCAGTTTGCCTGTCTTCGCCTTCATCTCGGTGGCAAGTAATAACCCAATAGACGTAGTTGCAGCCATATTGCCTTCTTCGTAACCCCTTCACAGTTTAAGGATACCTGCTCGTGCGCGCTCCCAATGGAAGTCAACTCTTTCTCTGTGCCAAATCTATTGCAGGCCATCATGCCCTCTCCTCTGCTGCGGGGTACGGCCCTCGCAAGATTGTTAAGGGGGTAAAGAAACTTCTTCTTCTCCTCCTCATTCTTCTTCTTCTTCTTCTTCTTCTTCTTCTTCTGATGATGATGATGATGATGATGATGATGATGATGATGATGATGATGATGATGATGATGATGATGATGATGATGATGATGATGATAATGGTGATGATGACGACTACAACGATGATAATATTGCTATATGATAAGAAAATGCTAATGATGATAAGTAAATGCTAATGATGATAAGTATATACTAATGATGATAATTAAATGCTAACGGTTTGTAAGTAAATACTAATGATGATACGTAAATGCTAATAATGATAAGTAAATGATAACGGTCGTAAGAATATGTTAATGATGATAAGAAAATGCTAATGATGATAAGAAATCGTTACTGAGGATAAGTAAATAAAAGTAATGGACCCTTTTACGCCCTTTAAGGTGTACAGGGTACCAGGTGCCATCCCCATAATGGTATAGAACAATAGGTCCTCGACAAGTGATGTGGTCAATCCATCCATCATGTGCCATGCCGGTAAGCGTGGGCGGTATGTCCTGCCATCTCACTCGATCACCAGAGTCGTGGATCAGCTCCGTGTTCCTGTCTCGACCAAGCCACGTGGCCAAGCCATCCTGGTATTTACTTCTCGGTTTTCCCCTTGGTCTCTTCCTTTCGATCTTGCCATTCGTCATCAAGTTCTCAAAGTCACTTCTCATAACATGCCCAAAAAATATTGACTGTCTACGTCTATTGTTTACGATCTTCATTTGTTCCTTGAAGGATTTGTTCATTGGTTTTTCTGTCTGACCATTTGTATTTTCCTCAGAAACCACATTTCCACAGCCATCAGTTGTTTTTGTTTTTTTTTTCAGCTTGACTGCTCAATGTCCACCTTCACATCCATACAAAAGTACAGGTTTTATGTAGCACTTCAACACTCTTTTCCTCGTTTCAATTGATATCTTTTTATTGGTCAGTATGTTTTTCATCTTGCAAAAGGCTACCTTCGCAATGGCAATTCTTGTTCTAATCTCTCCAAGGCATCTCCCATCAGATGTTATGACTGTTTCTAGATAACCGTATCGATTCACTTGCTTAAGAATATGCCCATTTACTCGTGGTCTTTATCAGATCTATATTTCCCAGGACATTTCCTGATGTCTATTCTAGGCTGCGTCGAAATGGGTGCTCAGATAATTTTTTTTTTTTAAATCTGTATCTATGGGGATTCGAACCTATAACAAACGGATCGGCAGGCAGGCAAACGTACTAATGGTGATAATCGTTATTACAACCATAATGAGTATGAAACTACATTCTCGAGGGTGAATGACCAGCTGTTTTTATTATGCTGCATAGAGAGCCGATGTAGCACAGTGGCTAGCATGCTTGTCTGCCAGCGTGGTGGTTGTGTGTTCGAATACTATTGAGGCTGGCTTTCTTTTAACATTGACTTGGGTTCTCTTGTCGGTTGCTTTCCTTTTTCCCACACGCATGCGCGCACGCACACACACAAGCACACGCACACACACACATATATATATATATATATATATATATATATATATATATAGAGAGAGAGAGAGAGAGATATATATATATAGAGAGAGAGAGAGAGAGAGAGAAAAGAGAATGTTTCTTTGTGTGTGTGTGTCCTTTATGCGTTCCCGAACGGTCCATTCGACAGATGAAATTTTGTACAGAAGTTGTTCTCACTCCCGCGGATCCAACTGAAATAGTTAGTTTAAAATCAATTTTTAATTTTTACACGAAATAAAAAGGCATCACGAGCTTCAGAAACAGACGAACAACGGGAACGGGAACTGGAGCATCAGAAATAGACGAGCAACAGGAACGGGAACGGGAGCAGGGGCTGAACGCGTACTCTGTGCGCTTAGAGAAATGTATTTGAATGTATAATGACTACTGCTGCTATGAATTAAATGAGACGCTCCCCGCCAGGGCCTAGGCGACGCCAGGCCGAGTCGTCTAGTGTGTGTATATATATATATATATATATATATATATATATATATATATATATATATATATATATATATATATATATATATCATCATCATCATCATCATTATCATCATCATCATTGGCACCTTGCCTTCTTGACAGACGATAGTTTGTGCTTTAAAAAGGCATAATAACTTTTACCTATGCCGGTAGCGAATGTGACTGATAAGGCAAATTTGCGCTGTAAATGTCCGTTCTCAGTGGGTGCATGTGAACACGTGGTCATTTCCACCATCATGCACCATCTTACGTTTCACACGCTCGGTGTTAGACTTATCCGCAATAATTTTCTCCTTTGTCTTTATTCCATTTCTGATGTTTGCCCTCCATGCAAAACGTTCAGCGTCGACTTGCTCCCAATATGCATCATCAATGCCTGTATCAATCATGTCCCGCTTACATACATCTGTGTATCGTAGTAGAGGCCGACCCTGAGATCTCTTACCCATCTGTAATTCACCAAAAAAGATGTCCTTTGGTATTCTACCATCATCCATCCTCCTAAGATGTCCTATCCATCTAAATCTACGAAGACTGAGCATGGAATAAACCGTCACACAACCTGATCTTTCCAATACTTCAATATTTGTGATTTTGTCTTGCCACTTAATACCAAGAATTCTTCGCAGACACCGCATATGAAAGCTGTTTAAATGTTTCTCTTGGCGTGAATAAGTTGTCCAAGTTTCACTGCCGTAAAGAAGAGTACTAAGGACACAGGCTTGATAGACAAGGACTTTTGTTTTGACAGTAAGCTTCCTGTTCTCCCAGACTCTTTTTCTTAACCTGTTCATTGTTGTTGCTGCCTTACCAATCCGGATGTTGATTTCCTGATCTAGGGATAATTTGTTATTTACCACTGATCCTAGATATGTAAAATGGTCTACTATCTCTAGTTCAGCGTCGTCAATAAAGATTGATGGTACCCCATGTGCACCTTGTGACATAATCTGTGTCTTCTTTTTGCTGATTGTTAAACCAAATTCAGAACAAGCATTGGAGAATGCAGATAGTAGACATTGCAATTCTTCCTCAGAGTGGGTCGTAACTGCAGCATCATCTGCAAAAAGCAACTCTCTGATCAGTACCCTCCTAATTTTGGTCTTGGCCTTTAATTTCTGAGCATTGTAGATGCCACCATCTGAGCGTGAGTGAATGTATATACCACCATCCTGACCACGAAAGGCATATTTCAGTATGTGAAACGTATATTCCAAGATGGTGGGAGCTAGTACACAACCTTGCGTAACTCCACTCTTGATTTCAAACTCTTCAGAAGTTGCACAATCAAACTTGATTATACCCTTCATGCCTGTGTGGAACGATTCCACAATGGGCAGAAGAGTTGGTGGGCAGCCAATCTTCTTTAGTGCCTTGAACAGACCCTCACGACTGACCAAATCAAATTCCTTTGTGAGGTTGGTGAAGGCAATAAACAGTGGTTGATTCTGTTTCACGGCATTTTTTTTTTTTTTTGCATTTGTCGCAATGAGAATATCATATCAATGGTAGACCGGTTCTGTCGAAAGCCACACTGTGATTCGGGGTAGACTTGATCTCCTAGTACTTGAAGTCTGCGCAGAACAATTCTGGCAAATACTTTTCCAACAATACACAGAAGTGAGATACCCCTATAGTTGTTGCAGTCGCTCCGATCACCCCTGTTCTTGTACAGTGTTATGATGCTTGAATCTTTGAAATCCTGTGGGACTTGTCCTTCTCGCCAGCATAGCTCTATTAACTGGTGGATCTGTAGAGTGTGTCTTGCCCACTCCTGATAACCTCTATTGGAATCCCATCCTTACCTGGAGCCTTGCCAGATGCAAGTTAATTTATGGCACACTTAACTTCTGTTATGGTGGGAAGTGTGTCCAGGTGGTCAAGAGTTGGTAGAGCCTCTATGGCGTTGAGGGCATCATCCGCTAGTTTGGTCTCACTTGAGTAAAGCTCCAAATAGTGCTCTACCCATCTGTCCATCTGCTGTTTCTTATCAGTGATGATTTCTCCAGTCAAGGTTTTCAATGGTGCACTTCTTTTGATCACTGGACCACATGCTTTCTTTATTCCTTCATACATGCTTCTTATGTTTCCCTTATCACTTGCGATTTGAATGGACTCACATAACGTGATCCAATAATCATTTGTACACTGCCTGGCAGCCTTTTGCACATCCTTCCTAGCTTGCCTTAGGTCACTCAGAGTGTTACGCGTTGGTCTTTCCTTGTTTCTTAAGAGAGCTAGCTTCTTCTTATCAATCAAGGGCTGCAGAGTCTCGATGTTTGCCGCAAACCAGTCCTGCCTCTTATGATCCACAGTGCCGTAAACCCCTACGACAGTTTTATAAAGAGATTCCTTAAGTTGATCCCACTTTTCATTTACTGTACAATTTTCTGGTGTATCAGTGAAAGCGTCTTCAAGTTGCTGTTGAAACTGAAAGCAGTTTTCAGGATCTTGAGTGTTAATAATATTAATCCTGGGGCTAGATTTGTGTTTAGCTGTGTAGATTCTCTTTGGTCTCAGTCTAATCCTTGCAACAACCAAAGAATGATCCGTATCACAGTCAGCACTGTGGTAACTTCGAGTTAATGATATATGGTTCAGATGTTGTCTCCGTGTGATGATGAAGTCCAGCTGGTGCCAATGACCGGATCTTGGATGTTTACATGTGACCTTATGCATTTCTTTTGTTTTCAAAAAGGAGTTTGTAATACATAGGTCATTACTGGTGCAATGCTCCAGCAGCCTTTGCCCATTTTCATTCATGCGACCGATGTTGTTTTTTCCAAGGCACACTGGCCATGAACTCGAGTCCTTGCCCACACAAGCATTGAAATCACCGAGCATATAAATGTAGTCAGACTTTGGAACTGCCTTGATCACGGAGTCTAACTCCTCATAGAACGAATCCTTCACATCATCAGAGGAATCGAATGTCGGTGCATATGCAGTAATAATGGTGGCAAAAGCACAAGAGGTTGCCAAGCGTCTTTCATTTCCTCCTGCTGGAACTTCAATCATTCCCAGTAGGGAATTCTTCACTGCAAAGCCAACACCGTGTTGCCTTTTTTCTGCCTGCCCTCTACCCTTCCAAAAAAGGTGTAATTGTTTTCCCTGAGTGACCCTTCCTCAGTGAGGCGAGTCTCCTGCAGGCCAGCAATATCAATGTTAAGACGATTGAGTTCGGCATCAATCACAGCCGTTTTTCTCACATCGTTAACATTGGTCAAGTCAGTGGAAAATCCTGGACACGTCGTTCTCACGTTCCAGGTTGCAAGCCGTAGATTGAGGTTTCTATTTTTATTTTTATTTGTACCTGGTGCATTGATTTTACATCCTGCGATACAGATTTTGTCCTAGCCCCAAGCACCCATTGAAGCAGGCAGGCTGTGGCGGATCAGCACCCAATTTATATATATATATATATATATATATATATATATATATATATATATATATATATATATATATATATATATATATATATATATATATATATGTGTGTGTGTGTGTGTGTGTGTGAGAGAGAGAGAGAGAGAGAGAGAGTGGCACCTTGCAGTCTTGACAGACTAAAGCAGTGGTTCCCAAGCTTTTCAAGCAGAGGGCCATATCTACTATTTTCGGGAGTTAAGCGGGCCACATGATTATAAAACCATAAAAGTCGTGCAATATCATTCTTACCTTTCTTAACTTTCGTTAACAAAATTCTAAAACTTTGAAGGCAGTCAGCGTCAGTACTACACTGCGGTCATTTCATTTAACAATAAATGTTTAATCAGTTTTGAAAATCGCTATTAATGTAATTAATTTACAATTGTAACTGTTCTTCATAACCAGTTACTTAAGTCCAGATGCTAGTTTATCAATGTCTGGGCACAAATCTTTCGTGTCCAAAGTCTTCCAAAGAATTCACGACAAGCAACGTCTTCACAATTTCGCTTTTGACCATTGTTTGATTTTAGATTTCAACACTCATGTTTATAGGCTTTAACGGAAAATTTTTATTTGAAAACATCCAATTTCAACACAATACTACCGACTCTGCTAAACAGTTGTAACAGACGACAACAATGCGCCTTACGAAATCTGATTGGTCGACAAGTCTTGGATATGGGAACTTCATCACGTTTCGTTGCGAAACGCTAACGGCGCGCTCCGAGTGCATTTTTGAAGTTATTAAAATATGTTATATTAAATAACGAGGCCTCGCGTGCCACTTTCTGGCAGCTGGCGGGCCACAAGTGGCCCGCGGGCCGTGGTTTGGGAACATCTGGACTCAAGTATGTGGATTGGAATTTGGCCAAAATTCCATCTCACGATGCCTGGGCAGATCTTCAGGGAACATGTGATGCCCACGCAGCTAGTTCCCTCTCTCGGCCTTACCTTGATTGATCCAGAGGAAAGGATAACCAGTACGTCTGGAACAAGGTAGGCTGCAGACGCTATATATATATATATATATATATATATATATATATATATATATATATATATATATATATATATATATATATATATATATATATATATATATATATATATCAGCATTCCGAGCCATTGAGGTTCTTTGCTGCAGATACAAGCCGTCTCCATTCGTCTCTCTGGTGGACCTTCTCTTGCCAATCATTGATTCCAAGTGCTTGTAGATCTGTATGTATATTTTCTCTCCACTGTCTTCTTGGTCTACCTCGGGGTCTACGGTCATTTATTTCTTGAGTGTAAACGAGTTTTGTTTCCCTATTATCTTCCATTCTTTCTGTATGCCCCAGCCATTGCAGCCTATTAGCCTTCATGATACCAGTGATTAGCGGGGACTTAACAGATCATAAACGTCTTTGTTGCTTCTTCTTTTCCACTCTCCACTTTGTGTATCCCTAATGGGCCCAAAGATGCGTCTTAAGACTTTGTTCACAAAGGTTTGTAACAAGGCTTCGTCTCCTTTAGTATATATATAATGAAAATCGTAAACTGATTAGAGAAATTAGACGTAGACAGTCACAATTTTTTGGACATGTTATGAGAAGAAATGAATTGGAGAACTTGGTGACAACTGGTTAGATCGAAGGGAACAGACCAAGGGAAAGACCGAGAAGTAAATCCTTGGATGGTTTGGCTACATGGCATGGTCGAGACAGAAACATTGAGCTGATCCACGACTCTGGTGATCGAGTGAAATGGTGAGTTATGACCGACCACGCTTTCCGGCATTACACATGATGGATGGATATTATGATTCACCGTCAGGCGTCACAATAATCCGTTAAATCTAGTATTTTACAAACATGTAGATAAGCGACGATAGATGTGCCTTTCAGCCATGTGTGTGTGTGTGCGCGCGCGCGCGTGTGTGCGTCTGTCTGTCTGTCTGTCTGGACAGACAGACAGACAGACAGACAGACAGACAGACAGACAGACAGACAGACAGACAGACAGACAGACAGACAGACAGACAGACAGACAGAATGCTGTATATTAGTCTTGCACCCAGGTACGCACACAGATATGCATCGTATTTACGAACAGACGACAAACTAGGCAGCCGCGTACAGGTAAGTAAAGTTACATTATGTAGGAGATGGAGATAGTGCACGCGAGAGTATAACAGCACCAACCCAAACCCCAGGAACCGCGGATACGATACTGCTTGTGTTCAAGGTGCTGCAACCCTGCGGGTCACCAGGTCTATCGTGCCAAGTGAAACCCAGTGAAAGGAAATAATACTCTAGCTCTTTTGCGGGCTTATCTTTTGCTGGGAGAAACAAAAGAAGGCACCACATTAGCTTTTGTTAAGATCACAAGGGGCGAAAAGGGCGCATCTATAGTGCATTTGATGTAATGTTTTGTATGTGCATGAATTTGTGTTACGGGTAATTTGTAATTCTTTTATTCTACGTGATCTTTGTGAAAAGATGGTATAAAATAATGTGTCTGATCTTTTCTCTTGAGACCTATCAATATAATATGATCTTTTCTCTTGAAACCTATCAATATAATATGATTTTTTCTCTTGAAACCTATCAATATAATATGATCTTTTCTCTTGAAACTTATCAATACTCTTACAGGAAGTGCGGAAAATCATGCAAGTGATACTTAACTGATACCATGCAACACTTAACTGATACATCTGAACTGATACAATGCCATTGGACGATTAATCGCCTTAAGAGACTTCCGTATTTACCATGGACTTATATACAGTACCTTTTTTCCTATACAACCTATTTGATTTGACATGTAACACAATATGTTTGCTACCATATTAATTACTTTTAGGTCATAGCTATGACACTACTTCCCATGTTCCGCCATCCATTTGTCTTTAGTCCACACCTACATCTGTTAACCTGAATCTGTTAACTCTTCAACTGTTAGTGTCTTCTCCATCTTCAACTGCCTGGTTTGAAGCAGACATCGGCGATCATGAGTTTCTAATCATCTCTGTCATCTGATATTTTTATGAAGTTGGTGTTGATTATATTTTTATTTGTTGCCCTGCTGTTTCAGCTTCCCACATACACAATCCACTGCTTTCTTCTGCCTCTCCTACCTACTGTTTACTCAAGAGAAGGTTATTTTCTCTATTCCACCTCTTCTCTTGATATTTCCCATACGATTCGTTTGTCAATGACTGTGTAATACTGTGCAACTCTCCATGTCTGAGCGTCACCACATCTCAACTCCCTTGAGTTTCTTCACCATGTCATTATTCATTGTCCAGCCTTCGCATTTATAGAGAAGAACAAACGTCACACAACTTTTCAGTAAACGGTGTGGTTTTCATTCGTGGTGATGTTTTTGTTTTTCATGCCGGTACCAAATGGTACCCGGAAGTCGTTGCAGACAGCGAACACGCCCTGCATGAAGCTACAAATATGATCAAGGGTCATAGAGTGAGAAGAGACAGGTCCTGGATGGCACAGGCAGAAATATCTATCAGCCAGGTATGTGAAATAGAGAACATCAATCGTGAACAGAGTGGGTACAAGTATCGGAAGACATGTCGAACTTGCATAAGGTAATAGTCACACTGGGTCGTGAGTGCAGAGAGTGGGCAGCGGACCACACAGACGAGTTTGAGGTACAACGATTGACCCAGGGCAAAACACATCAAGGTGACATTGTGATCTACACCGGTGGGTCAGTGGTGAGAAACAGACGTAGTGGCTGGGGTTTCATTGCGAAGGCTAAAGGACGATGCTTGAAAAGGGAGAGTCTGGCATATGAGAGAACGGCCGATTATTGGAGGAGACCACTGCAACACACACTATTAACTATATTCCTTACAGACTCACGGAGTATGCTTAATAAGGTCGAGAAAGGAATGTTTTGTGTAGAATGGCTTGCCTCGCTTCGGGGGTCACGTATTGTGAGAATTGTATGCATTTTCTGCCCTGGTCATGCATGAATGCGGGGGAATTAACAGGCTGCTAGGCTGGCAGGGAACTCACCTCTTGGTTGTATATTACCTATGGACAAGGGAGATGTAATCGGGCCTCTGTGGGACCAAGTCAAAAAAGCGGAGGAACAGACTGAGAACCCATATGTGGAGAGAATTATATGGCGAGGGATCGGCAGGGGTTCTGGACGACTCTTAGAACTGAGGGGGAAGACCAGGAGAACATTTAATCAGATGGCAGCCTGGAACGATTAGCAGTATGACTCTTTCTTGGCTGTTGAGCGAGAGAACATGCCGCATGTGGGAATGTCCTGAATGCAGTGAGGTCGATTCTTAGCTTAACTCAACTCATGACGACGCTCATTCTTGTAGAATGTTCTATGAAAAGGGCGATACTTTTCGTTATGTCTGCGTTACGTGTGCAGTCAGTTGTCACTGTGAGACCTTTCTTTATATTAAAATCCGATTGCCTTGTTTATTGTTTACATTTTTTCTGTATAAAAAGTAAATTGCAATTGTGCTTCTGGAAAACTGCCATTTTTTTTAAACGTTTAATGATAATCTGTTCTCATCGTTCGCTACTGAAGTATGCACTGGAAAGACAGGAGGTCTCACGTTCATTCTGTTAAGTGAGGTTGGTCATAACGAACATTGACGTGGAGTTTTTTAAACTTGTCACTCTACTACAAATGGAGCTTGTTTGGGAACATAATAGATTTTGACAGAATACAAATGTAGAGTTCATGGAGAGAACTAAACAAACAGAGTGCTCGTTCTTAAACATGCGGTCTGCTTTTGCCGAGGTGAAGGGTTCAATCCATTCACCGGTCAGTTGAACTAAAGTGTTGACTTCTCGTCCTAGACTTGAGGGCGTAAATTACAAGAACCTCTGAAGTCGGAGTGGGTTCGCCTGATGCCGAGGGACACTGGTAATAGGGAAAGCTAATCCGCACGCAAAAACCAGTCCAGTGCACTAGAAGTAGTAGCACGTAGATGGACTACGCTTGAGTTCACAGCCCCCGAAAAAAAAATCAGTGTTCTTTGACATTGGGCGAACCCACTCTGGCTTCTGAGGTACTTGTAAGTAATGTACGTCCCCAAGTGGGAGATGAAAAGTTGATATTTCAGTCCTGCTGAACGGTTCAGGGGTTGAACAGTGAATGGATTGAACCGCTAGCCTGCCATGACCGCATCGGAAGTTTAAGAGCGAGTGCTTTATCTTTTCGGCCATTCTGACCTTAATATTGATATAATTATACAGTCACACGGAATACCACTATCCAGTGCCTCCATCAGGCGACGGAGCGCCAACTATTCACCCCGTGGCGATTGACGACGACGACGACGACGACGACGACGATGATGATGATGATGATGATGATG
>OY992878.1:80079973-80084973 GCA_963921405.1 Cepaea hortensis
AACTGTGACATACACCTACTTCCTATTTCTGTTTGGTCCAAGGTTTCTTTTTCTCTGGAACTGAATCTGTTAAATAGTGATTTCTCCTTCAGAAAGTAATAGCACACTACTGAACGTAAAACTGCGTAGTAAATCACATCCAGTCAATAGGGGCTGGGTGTACTGCAACTTTCTACAAAGGACAAGCGATGTTTTATTTTTAAGTAGTTCGGCCTGCTCTTTTTGATTTCCTACATCACACTGAATTTTCAGGTGTTCAAAATGCACAAGGCCCCTCCTAGTTTTTTGCCGTTGCCTGAGAAAGCTAAACGTCTTCTTCTTGTTCTTCTTTGCGTTCATCCGGAGTGTTTTTTTTTTCAGATGTGATTGCGGAGAGTTGTTACGCACCCTTGGGCCGAAACCCTTGGGCCAATTCATCCGACTTCTGCGTGCATTTTTGACCAGGTTAGCATTCCTGGGAGACTCTCACTTTTGTGGTACTCTCTGCATCCCAGCTTGTCCAGTTGGAGAAGTCGAAGACTTCACGGTCATCCCTCAAGGGAAGGCAGGGACAGTCCATGGCATTTTCCGCCTCCAAGGTGGCATCCATAGTTGCAGAGCCGACACATAGCGCCCTGGTGCTGGGCTCACCGAGGGAATCGTCACGTCCTGCTCATGGCTGCTTTAATTCCTCACTTCAATATATAGGGCATTTCGTTCGCCCCGAGCCGTTCCCGCACAAACCAGACCAGTCTGCAGATGGCATCCACTCAGCGAGTTTTCGATTCGGACATGTGCTTGTCGCTGTGCCGGGCACAATATAGTCAGAGCACGACCCTATAGTTCCGGGCACGACGGACATTCGGAAACTTAGCAAGTCAGAGCTGTTCCGGACACGAGCTATTCGGAAAACTAGTTAGTCAAAGCTGTTCCTAGCACGAAAGACATTTCACTCGGACGTTTTATGCGTTGTGCCTTATTTATTTGCACCCGTAGGCCAGCACATCCGACTTCAGCAGGCATTTTTACGGGTTTACCTTACCGGGGTTTCGAGGGACGTTAAAATTTTTTTGCTGTGGTGTCGCCCACATCTCAACTGGTCAAGGTAGAACGGTCAACGACATCATGGTCAACCCTCAGGGGAAGGCAGGGGCAGACCATGGGCATTCCCCCGCTATCCGAGGATGCTTCCATAATTGTAGAGCCGGCACATATTGCTCTGAGACTGGGCTCACCCGAAGAGTTGCCACGTCCTGTTCATGACTGCTTTAATTCCTCACTTCCATGTATTGGACATTTCGCTTGCCACTGGCCGCTCAAGTACACACCAGGAACGGTCAGTCTGTGGGCGACATCCACCAGGTAAGCTTTCGCTTCGGACTTCGGACCACGCAATGGATTCACTAGCCAAGCGTTCCATTTCGTGTTATTGAGACGTTTTCCCACCTTTCACTATACACCTGTCTGTGAATATAGATACAATTTCCGTAACCGTTTCGTGCGACTTTTTCTACCTTTTGTTCTCGCTCACGAGGTAGGCTACATGTGCTTACGGCTCAGCACCTTACCTCCGTGCACCAGTGAGCGAGAAACGGCCAGGCCCTCTCGTTTGTGGATCCCTCATATCCCCAAGATAAGAGCCTTCTAACAAATATCTGATCTGAGCATGTAGCGTGGTCAGCATCTCACCTCCATTTTTCGGTAGGTGGGTATCAGCCTGGCTCTCACATCCGAGGGTTTATGGCTTAGAGGCTTTCAGCCATATCCCTCGAATGGGAGCTTTAGAGTATGTGTCTGGACCACGAAATAGCGGCATCGTGCGCCTGATTTAGACTTTGACTGCAATCTCAATCTACCTGCAGAGTTGTGTCTCGCTTAGTCTGGTCCCTATCCCAAGGCCTGTCCTACATGTGGTTTTCTTTGCGTCGACAATGCTCTTGGGGTTACTGGGACATGCAAGGCCCCCCCCCCCCACCGCGACAAGGTGGAGACACATCGGGGGGGGGGGGGTGGAGCTAGACGTCTGGTCCAGTACCTCAACATCGGGTGATGTGAAGTATACCATCCTCCTCCCATTGTATTTTCTTCTTTGTCTGGGTACTCTTGGTGATTTCGACATCCACATATCACCGTTTGCTATTTACATTGACACAAGAGGGTAACCCACAGCCGTATATCAATGTGGTGTAGAGAACAGGAGCACAGTATGCCTTCGGCGTTTACAACAAAGATGACAGCTGCCTACTCGCTCGCTAGGCGTGCCCGCGGATCTCTGTCTCAGATTGGTAGCAACTGACAAATCCTGGGCAACAGTCTTGAAGAGATCGGCTGAACATGATAGATAAATGGGGTCGTGTGCGAACTTTAACACCAGAGGATGTTATTGGTGCAGACAGAGAGGTCATGGGACCACATTTTTAGTCTTCAAAGTCCACACACTTGTCAAATTGTACACAAGCATCTTATATCTGAGGAACCCGCAGTGGCTGGCACGTTGAGAACACGTGTTCTCATGCCCATTGAGCAGGAAGTTTGTTTTAAACTGACCTGGTCTCCCAGGTCGAGTTAGCCTATAATGGCTACCAGTAAATGTTCTGTCTTCGTAGCCTTAGATGGATAGGACACGTTAGGAGGATGGATGATGGTAGAATACCAGAGGGCATCTGTTTTGGTGAATTACAGATGGGTAGGATATCTCAGGGTCGACCTCTACTACGATACAAAGATGTGTGTAAAGCGGGACATGATTGATACAGGCATTGATAATGCACATTGGGAACACGTCGCCGCTGAACGTGTTGCACGGAGGGTAACTATCAGAAATGGAATAAAGACAAAGGAGAAAATGATTGCAGATAAAGCACACACACAGCGTGAGAGACGTAAGATGGTGCATGATGGTGGAAATGACCATGTGTTCACATACATCCACTGTGGACGAAATTTACAGCGCGAATTGGCCTTATCAGCCACACTCGCCACCGCCATGGGTTGTAGTTATTAAGCCTTTTCGAAGCACAATATAACAAACTATCGTCTGTCAAGACGGAAAGGTGCCAATGCAAATGTTCTAGAAGGTAAAAGGGACCGGTGTGATGTTGTTAGCACATCACACATCGGATGAGCCGGGTCTGTACAATACACAGTTGAGGCTAGCACCATATACCCAATACGTCTTGGGGTGTGGACATAGATCTTCCATCCATCCATCATGTGCCATGCTGGTAAGCGTGGACGGTCATGTTTTACCATCTCACTCGATCACCAGAGTCGTGGATCAGCTTGTGTTCCTGTCCGACCGTGCCAGGTGGCCAAGCCATCCAGGTATTTACTTCTCGTTCTTCCCCTTGGTCTCTTCCCTTCGATCTTGCCAGTTGTCACAAAGTTCTCCAATTCATTTCTTCTCATAATATGCCCAAAATATTTTAACTGACTACGTTTAATGTTTCTAATCAGTTTACGATCTTCGTTTGTTTCTTGAGGGATTCGTTCATTGGTTTTTCTGTCTGTCCATAGTATTCTTTGCATTTTCCTCTCAGAAACCACATTTCCACAGCCATCAGATGTTTTTCAGCTTGTCTGCTCATTGTCCACGCTTCACATCCATACAAAAGTACAGGTTGTATGTAGCACCTCAACGCTCTTTTTCTCGTTTCATTTGACATCTTTTTATTGATCACTATGTTTTTCATCTTGCCAAAGGCTACCTTCGCAATGGCAATTCTTGTTCTAATCTCATGAAGGAATTTCCCATTAGATGTTATTCTTCTTCTTCTTTCGTTCGCTTGAAATGTGTCTTTAACTGCAATGTTGTCTCTTGTATGAATCTAACAGTCCTTTTTAGTTCACTCAGCGGTCCATAGAGTTTATGTTCCACTGTTGTCTCTCTAGGCCAGAAGATTTGCCTGGATATGTTGTAGTTTGGGCAGTCCTGGAGTATATGCTCTGCTGTCTGCGACGCCAAACCACATGTGCACATGGCTGAGTCACCAATCTTGAATTTTGTATACATGTTGTTGTATAGTCTATCGTGTCCTGTTCTGGGGCGCAGAATAATGACCTGTTCTGACCTGTCCATAACGTGGTAGTCGTCTTGAGTAGGTTTTGGTGGCCTTCTGACTGATTTGATCATTCTTTTCTTTTGGTGGTATGTAATGGGCACATCAAGCTGTTCTTCTTTTGCTCCTTCCTTAGCCAGTCGATCAGCTCTGTCGTTTTCACTGTATGGTGACCTTATGCTGACTGCTAAGTTCAGAAAGTAGTGTCCTTAGAACTGGCAATTTCCCAGACAGGAGCGCCTCGAGTACCAATTTTGCACCTGTCAATAGCACCACAGGTTGTGTACCATGGCTGGTATTGAGTAATGTTTCTGTTGCTATCTTGATTGCCTCAATTTCAGCATCATAGTTATGGCAGTACTTTCCTGTTGGAACTCTAGTCGTGTCCCTAGTATTATTTGAGTATTCTAATTAGATGTTATGACTGTTCCGAGATAGCTGTGCCGATTCACTTGTTTAAGAATATTCCTATTTACTTGTATATTACATTGTGGTATTTCCTTTTTCCCAGTGACGACCATAATCTGTGTCTTCTTACAATCCAATTCTAACCCTAGTTGTTCACTGTGTGCAACAACCGCATCTACTAAATGTTGCAGGTCCTGTTCATTGTCTGCAATCAAGACTCTATCATCTGCACATCTAATGTTATTGGTGTATCGTCCCCCAATCATTATTCCTTCCATATCTTATGGTATCTTAATTCTGGCCCAGAGAAGGTGCTCTTTTTTAAAGCTTGACCGAACTCCATACGACACTGTACTAGCGTCCATGGAAGCTGTCAGATATGTACTTTCTAGCCAACGTCCCATTCCTTAGAAAAGGATCATCTCCCTGCCAGCCAAGTCACTGTGCGATGTCTTTCTTTGAGGTTGTTAAAAGCAAGTCTGTCATGCAGCTTCCCACATACAATTCATGAGTTAAAAACTATTTCTTTGGAACAGTTTCCCACACACAATTCAG
>OY992878.1:80087473-80104973 GCA_963921405.1 Cepaea hortensis
ATCAACTGATTTGGTGTACAGTCAGCCACTGTGATATCAACTTATTTGGTGTACAGTCAGCCAGTGTGATATCAACTGATTTGGTGTACAGTCAGCCAGTGTGATATCAACTGATTTGGTGTACAGTCAGCCAGTGTGATATCAACTGATTTGGTGTACAGTCAGCCAGTGTGATATCAACTGATTCAGTGCCACACACGTAGGTTTGAACCATAAGGTTCTCAATCAAAAGAACAAGTTTTGTAATGTAAATTTCCGTTCACGGAGCATTGACATTATGCAGAATACCATGAGACAAAACAAATAACACGATGACGTTAGTATGGCGACATTTGGTCCCTCTGTCCAAATGGGAGGTCAAATCTTGCAATATATAATCCGTCGGAATTGAATCAGTTAGCCACATCACCCCTCCAGTCCCTCCAGTGCCGATTGATGTATACAAATGTGGGGATATCGCCATATTCCCGACACGCCTCAAGGTGTGTGAAAACGGACCGTTACTTTAAATAACACACTGTGTGACAGTTGCACACAGAAATCAGCAGCAAGCTTTAACGTGTTAATGATATGAGTTATTTCAGCTGAATGCAGCTGAAACCCTGACTTGAAAATCTGGATTTTTACAGGCATAGATGATTTTAAACTGGAGTTTCTAAGGTAAACTGTGGTTTTCCAATATTTCGCTTCGTGCTATAAATAGAAGTGGAAGTTTACCTAAGCTGGAAAAAAATAAAACCATCTGGAATCGTGCCGTCTGCGAGAAATCTCCGGATTCACAGGCTAACGAAAAACTACACCAGAATACGGCACGGAGTTGTCCAGTTTTTATTCATCTTGATATGGAAAATTCATTTTTGTAAACAAAATCAATACTCTTGGGGGGGGGGGGGGGGGGGGGGAGGGAACTACATCAAACAGGCGCGCACGGATGTCTGGATACAGACTTATAACGTACGTAAAAGTAAAAGCCACTTTGAAAAAAAGTCTTCATTGCACCGGGTTTCATCCCATATGGCTCGGTCTCTTTCCGTAGCACGGAAAGCGTCGCACAAATCACGAACTCCGTAGCTTTTAGCGCCGACCCACAGGAGTCTCCGAAACATTTAACTCGTAAACCGAAGGGCGCAGCCCGGAATCGAACCAACAACTTTCGAAACACGAGTCAAACGGCTTGACCACTTCGCCACAGAGACTCCAAAAAGAGACTCCGGGGAGTCTCTGTGGCGAAAGGCCTCTTTTGCATTCCTTTAGATGTATAGGACAAATGGTGTTTGACCTATATTTAATAAACCAATCGTCATTCAGTAGAGATGTGGTCAGTATCACGCGACCGTTTTATTTGCCCACATATTTCCTGGTGCCCATTTTAATCTCGGTCAATCCCGAATCCACCAAGCTGAGGCTCGAACCCGTGATCATCGGACCGGCGGGCGAGCGAGGGTCTAGCCAGTGCTCTACCGCGGCAACCAAAGTATTTATTTCCATGTTAGTAGGTCACCATGGCCGAATAAATAAGACCGCTCGTTCTTAAACATCCGGTGTGTTGATGCTGAGGTAGGGGGTTCAACCCCTACACCGGTTAGTTGGAATAAAATGTTGACTTCTCGTCCTTGACTTGGGGACGTAAATTACAAGTACCTCTGAAGTCGGAGTGGTTCGCCTGATGGCGAGGGGCATTGGTAATAGGGAAAGCTAATCGACACAAACAATTCAGTCCAACGCTACTAGAAGTGGCGTGTATTGACTACGATTCAGTTCAAAGCTACCGAGCGCCAAAACCAATGTCATGTTAACATGGGTTGAGTATTTCTGAGGACTTCTGTTAGTTGCATATTCTTTACGGGACGTAGCAGTCAACCTCAGCATGTTTTGGCTGTTCGTGATTCCTGGGCAAGTTTACGTTCAGTAGTTTGTCATTGTCAGTGTCTAGAGGTATTAGAAAGTGAAGGGTTCAAGACAGGTAGATAGTACGAGCATAGATGAGACATAAACACATGAGTCAATAACATATGATTTATTACTCTAGGATATAATCGTACAATGTCTCATCCATCATTACAGCGTTCGTTCTCGCGCTAATTCATAATATAGCAATAATTTAGCAATGCAATACGTTACGATACAAGCCACTACGCTCTCGTATCACAGCCACACACACAAGCACAAGTCAAACGGCTCAGCTATTCAAATCCTGAATTCCTAGGTATAGTCTATCCTGTTACACTCTCAGTCACGCATCCTCTCTCTGTCAAGTCCAAAGCCCGTCTGGTTTCTCCTCGACTGCCCGGTGGTCACGAGGTATCTGCCCCTCATGCAGCCCTTGGGAAGTCAGGTGTCTCGCATACGCCTGGTTGAGGCTAGGCGTATTGCGTACTTCTATTCAGGGTGACCCTGTCCTTCACGGGCACAGTCCTGTCTCAGCATCTCTAGACTGTTCTCCTTCCCCCGTACTCACCCCATGTCCCTATCTCTAACGTCTGTCCCCTTCTCTGTCCCCTACAGGACCTTGACAGTCATTGCTTTCTGAACGACCAGCAACAATACCATTTCATAAAAATAGACAACGCAATGCAGTCTGCTGCCAAATCGCCCACACCTGTGTTTCAAACTGGTATGCGGGACAACGAACTGCATTAGTAACCCCTTCGCCACGAAGCTGGCTCTAATGATTACACCCACTAAAACAGATGTGCAATTAGCCTTCACAGACAGACGCAAAAACAAGAAACAAACACAAAGAAAACCACACCGGCCAAACCCTCCAGCCGAGGTCACGGGTATGAAATCTGTTACACAGGAGAAACAACTCACCGACACAGAAGAAAATGAATCTATAACCACGCTATTCTCCCCCCCCCCCCCCCCCCCGCGCGTTTCCATCCTGATTCAGGATATTGCGGTCAACACCAGCATCTTTCAGCTGTATGTTGATTCCTAGGCTAGATTACGCTCATCAGCACGCCACGACTTTCTGAGCGACCGGCTCCATACTCTCATAAGTCACTGGCGCGACTCCAACCACTTCAAATTCTCGTGGGCTCACGTCAACCACGAGAGTATTCGTGATTAACGGAGAAAGCTGCTAACACCTCGGCCAGGGAGCGGCTATAACCGCGCTATGGACCACCTTAATTATAACCAATCCTGATGAAGCCGGTTGAACGAGGTGGACATTTTATTAAATATAAATTGGATTGGATTAGTTGCTTTAAAACAACAACAAAGTGTAGTTCGTAGCATATTTACTAAAACATTATTCGTGTCTTCTAAAAGATTCATGGATTCATTGAATAAAAGAAAACAAACCAAACACACATTTGGAAACAGAGATACTGAGGAAGATAGGGACAGACAGACAGAGAGACAGACAGACAGACAGACAGACAGACAGACAGACAGAGAGACAGACAGACACAGACAGACAGGCAGGCAGGCAGACAGACAGGCAGGCAGGCAGGCAGACATACAGGCAGACAGAGAAGACAGGCAGGCAGGCAGGCAGGCAGACAGAGAAGGCAGACAGACAGACAGCCAGGCAGGCAGACATACAGACAGGCAGACAGACAGGCAGGCAGGCAGGCAGACATACAGGCAGACAGAGAAGACAGACAGACAGACAGGCAGGTAGACAGAGAAGGCAGACAGACAGACAGACAGGCAGGCAGGCAGGCAGACAGAGAAGGCAGACAGACAGACAGACAGACAGAGAAGGAAGAGATACAGACATATTCCATTCTTCGTCGATTTCTTCGTTTTCCTCATCCTCTTTCTCTCTCCCTCTCTCTTCTCCCGCAACCGACTTCTTACTCTCTTTCTCTGTCCTCTTCTTCTTCTCATCCTCGTCCCCGTCTTCAACATTTTTCTTTCTCTGTTCTCACAGCCTCCTTCTATAAGTACTATGTCTTCATCTTCTTCTTCTTCTAACCCTCCTCCCTGGCCTCTTTCTTCGTTGTCCTTAGGATGATGTTGGTAGAGTTCTGCTCCGTTTTCAGCGTTCCCTTTCACCGAATTGCGTCTGTTTGCATGTTACACGCACGTGTGATACATATTATCTATGATTCATCTAGGGTGTTGTTTCTGTCTCAAACTCTGTAAAGAAGTTCACTTGCCCTTCACATTTCCTTTCTTTCTTTCTTTCTTTTTTTTTTTTTTTTTTTTAATCGCTTGCATTTGCAGCTGCTTTTAAATTTTAACTTACTGTGTTCGTTTGTTTAGGGTCACGACAACTCTTAGAAACAGACTGCATTGGATAGGACATGTTGAATGTCCGTTTATTGCACAATTGCAGTTTCGCGTCACTTCGAATTTTTGTTTCTGATAGTATATGGTCAAATGCAGTCATGGTTATTTTGGACGCATTTCATAATCCCGCATACCGCGTTCGAAACACAGCCCCGGGCGATTTGGGAGCATACCGCCTTGCACTGATTTCCATACAATGGTAAAAGTGCCGGTCGTTCAGAAAGCAATGGCAAACTACTGAACGTGAACTTGACAAGAAATTACAAACAGCCAACAAATGCTGTGTAGCACGCGACGTCCTGTAAAGGCTATGCAACTAACAATGAAAGAAAATAAAGTACAGTGTATAAGAACAAATAAATCATCTGGCCTGGAGAGACTGGCTCGGAAAGAAGTGACCAGGGAATCTGGCCGACACTCGGTATTCCATATAATAAGACTACATCTGGTACCATTAGTATTGGGACTCTACATTGACTGTTGAGGATGAGGACCTAGCACATTTGTGAATGTACCGAGTGCTGTGATGTCGGTTCTTGAATCAACTCAACACATCTGTCTTAGAATCTGTTCTCAGTGTGTAATAATTCTTTTTGTTGGACATATGGTTTCATTTTTACTGCAGCGGTTACTTTGTAGAAAACAACGGGGTTTTGCTAGAGTCCTGGACTTGGATTGATTGGTGACAGGGTGAGACATTTTAGCTGACTATCTAAGTGAATGCTGGAAGAAAGTACAACGGGCATTTTATTTCACTGTCTAAATGACTGTTGTATGAAAGTACAAAAGACATCTTAGTTCACTGTCTAACTGACTGTTGTGTGAAAGTACAACAGACATTTTAGCTCACTAACCGACTAATAAGGATGGGCTCCGTGGCCTAAGGCTTGCGAACGCGGTTCGTTCCGCTTACCAGGCGTTCGAAACGCAGCTGTGACCGATTTGGCAGCAGACCGTGTAGAGTTGTGTTATAACGTGTTGTATAGGAGCCGGTCGTTCAGAAAACAATGGCAAACTACTGAACGTAAAACTTGCCAGGACATCAACAACAGCAGTGCTGGTGTTGACGGTGATGTCCTGTAAATAGGATTTTGAAGAGAAAAAAAAAAAACTACTAATGGGTGAAAGAACCACAGACATTTTAGCTATTCAATTATTTACTTTTTTTTTACTTTTTTGCTGCATATCCTTTTTACAGGACGTCGCTGTCAACACCAGCATTTTACTGCTGTTGTTTATGACTTGGCAAGTTTTACGTTCAGTAGTTTGCCATTGCTTTCTGAACGACCGGCTCCCATAACAATTCGTTAAAACCCAGCGCAACACGGTATGCTGCCAAATTGCGCGCAGCTGTGTTTCGAACGCCGGTAAGCGGGCGTACGAATCGCGTCCGTAAGCCCTTAGCCACGAAGGCCAGCCAATTATTTTCTGATTGGTGGAAATACGACTCAGATGCCAGACAATGAAGAATATGCAAGGGTTAATTATTTATTTGAGTAATACAACCTTCTCCAAATTGATTATTTGTTTTCCCTATTGATATGCCTAATCTAATTCTATATTTTAAACATAAATGACGTCATTGGGCATCAGGGGCTTTGAAATAACATCAGTAGAATGATTTTGTAAATTCGTTATGAGTTCTTCTTCTTCTTCTTCTTCTTCTTCTTCTTCTTCTTCTTCTTCTTCTTCTTCCACCTTCACTCAAATCTCTATATTAATGTCGCTAATAAAAGCAGTCGTTAGTTTCAGATTCATGTCATTCAATCAGGTGCCGTCTCCACAGTGAAGTTTTTCTGCAATGGATCTCCAACACTGTCTGTCTCTCGCCTTCATTGTACATTATGTCAGAATGCTCTTCGTCCATCTATTGATGTTATCTTTCCACTTGTATCGTTATCTATCTCTTGCTCGCTTGCCTTCAACCTTACCCTCCAGTATGGTTTTTATAAGAGTGTTTTGACAATTTAGTACAGTTTTTAGTGGAATGAATTTGGTTGATACCATATTTATTTATTTACGTTCATTTTTGTAAGTTGGGCAGGACTGTAGAGGGTAATTAGTGGTCATGAGGTCATTGTCAAGGACGCAAAGATCCAACGAATCAATCTGAAACTGGGAGGTCAGCATGTCTGAATGGATAAGAACATGTGTATTGCTTGAGTTCAAGGGGAGTGAACGCACATTTTTGTTATAAATCTACAACTTATGATACACATAATAGTTCAGCCTTTTGTGTTATGGTCGCTTTGCACCCCTGAAACGGAGTGGGTTCGCCTGATGTCAAGGGACACTGGTAATAGGGGAAGCAAGGTGATCCGCTCTCAAATCGCCTGATGATGAGTCAAAACCGGTATGTCGGAAAAGAAGAATGCGATCATTAAAATAGTGGTGCCATAATAAACTTTACAAAACAAAAACATCAATGATTATTTCTGATTAATACTCGGAAGAGGGGGGGGGGGGGGGGGGGAAGAGTATGCAAATATATTTGAAATGAAATCATTGACATTGACAATAACAACGTGACCACTGAAAATTATCATAACAACATGACCAGTAATATGTGTAAATCATACAGTCTTGTTATCGTTTTCTTGCAGAACCCTGGATCAAACGTAATCAGACCTATAGCATGCAAGCCTGTCCAGGGACATCTGCCAGCAAGCTGCTCTGTGGGTCAGGTGACTCGACGACAGCGTGAGCCGTGTGATTACGGCAATGTATCTCGGAACACGAGGCCACAAGTTCTCAAGCAGAATGTTAACATGTCAGGGATACAAGCCGGTTTGTATTCACAAGATGTGACATCTAACAACGGAGCATTTAATTCTATGACAAAACTTCAGTATCTCGCAACTAGTGGTAGTACTCTTTTGCCACCCAACTCACAACGTGTTTCCGGACACGGCAGCCATCCTCATCCTTCGATATCACATAGTCACTCCACTAATTTAAATAACATTCACGGCAATGTGCATCGCAGTTCTTCCGCCAACCCCCAACACAGCGTCAGCAACAACACTTATATCAATATCTTGACAACCTCGTCCATTTCTACAAATCCGTCTAGTGTTTCTGCTCGTGATACAGTAGGCTTTACGAATGATCGATCACTTACCTCCCAGGAGTCCCAGATTATGCACTCTACTAACGTTCCTTGCCTATCGTCTCAAGGAGCTGATGGCATGCTTCAAACTCCGTCACCAAGCGATAGCGGTGTTGGAGAACTCGAGGCAGCACTGCGAGAGAAGGATGCCGAAATCATCACCCTGAGGGAAGTTATGGACCGCAACGAACGTGCAATATTTCAAGTATACGAGGAGAGAAGAAACACTTGGCTCCATAACACTCAAGAACTCCAAAACGATTATGAACATAAATTAAAGGTTCTGACTCAGAAATCAGCCATGACGGAGCAGGCTCTGTCACAGCAAGTTTGTAAACTTCAGAAAGAGCTGGCGTCCTTGCAAGAGGAAAATGGGAAGATCGTTAGTGAGAGGGATATGCTGAAGCAACAAACTGAGGACAATCAAAATGTGATTTCCCAACTAAGGTTGTCGCTTGAAGCTATTGGTGGAGGTAACTGTGCTTTCAGCAAAAATATCAACGACGTAAAGTTGGTTGAGAGCTCACTCGACCAAGATTTGGGAAATAATCAGAACAGCCAATCCCTTCAAGAAGAACTTGCTCTTAAAAACAAGGAGTTGATTATTCTGAAGTCTAAACTTCATTCTTTCCAAACAGACATTGATAAGAAAAACAAAGAACTTGCGGAGAAAGCTAGAGACGTTTCTGCTAAAACTGAAGAACTCAAACTGTTGAAAGACGAGTTTGTTCGCCTCAAAAATCCCCCACTTCTCGTACACACATCGGTCCAGACGCATGTTCCAAGTGAGGTTGCCACGTCAGAAAATGTCAAGCCGTCCATGCTCGGAGAGAAAGAACGGGCGATTCATAGTCTCCAAGAAGAACTGACGGAGATCAGAGCCCATATAGTCTTACTTAAAGAGCAACACGAGAAGGAGCGAGCACAGTGGTTGGACGAGAAAAACAAGGTGGTCAGGTATCAGAAACAGCTCCAGCTCAACTACATTCAAATGCAGCGCAAGAATGTTGTCCTGGAGACGGAGATTCAGCAGCTCACGCTAGACCTCGAGAGCAGGGATATGAAGCTTATTGCGTTGACTGGAGAGGACACCGTTTGCTAGGCTCTCACAGTATTACTCTCAGTGTCAGCTTACATTTACATGTAACTCTCACAACATAACTCTCGAAGTTGAACTCTCACACTGTAACTCTCCCAGTTGAAGTCTCACAGTGTAACTCTCAGTGTTATCTACATGATTGCTAGAATCTCACAGTGTAACTCTCACAGTGTAACTCTCACAGTATCAGTCTATATATACATGTTTGCTAGACATACAGTGTAACTCTCACAGTGAAACTCTCCCAGTGTACCTCTCACAGTGTAACTCTCACAGTGTAACTCTCACAGTGTAACTCTCACAGTGTAACTCTCACAGTGTAACTCTCACAGTGAAACTCTCCCAGTGTACCTCTCACAGTGTAACTCTCACAGTGTAACTCTCACAGTGTAACTCTCACAGTGTAACTCTCACAGTGTAACTCTCACAGTGTAACTCTCATATTGTAATTCTCACAGTGTCACTCTCACAGTGTCACTCTCACAGTATCACTCTCACAGTGTCACTCTCACAGTGTCACTCTCACAGTGTCACTCTCAAAGTGTCACTCTCAAAGTGTCACTCTCACAGTGTCACTCTCACAGTGTAACTCTCACAGTGTCACTCTCACAGTGTCACTCTCACAGTGTCACTCTCACAGTGTCACTCTCACAGTGTCACTCTCACAGTGTCACTCTCACAGTGTCACTCTCACAGTGTCACTCTCACAGTGTCACTCTCACAGTGTCACTCTCACAGTGTAACTCTCACTGTGTAACTCTCACAGTGTAACTCTCAAAGTGTAACTCTCACAGTGTCACTCTCACAGTGTCACTCTCACAGTGTCACTCTCACAGTGTAACTCTCACAGTGTAACTCTTACTGTGTCACTCTCACAGTGTCACTCTCACAGTGTAACTCTCACTGTGTAACTCTCACAGTGTCACTCTAACAGTGTAACTCTCACTGTGTAACTCTCACAGTGTAACTCTCACAGTGTAACTCTCACTGTGTAACTCTCACAGTGTAACTCTCACAGTGTAACTCTCACTGTGTAACTCTCACTGTGTAACTCTCACAGTGTAACTCTCAAAGTGTCACTCTCACAGTGTCACTCTCACAGTGTCACTCTCACAGTGTCACTCTCACAGTGTCACTCTCACAGTGTAACTCTCACAGTGTAACTCTCACTGTGTAACTCTCGCAGTGTAACTCTCACAGTGTAACTCTCACAGTGTCACTCTCACAGCGTAACTCTCACAGTGTAACTCTCACTGTGTAACTCTCACAGTGTCACTCTAACAGTGTCACTCTCACAGTGTAACTCTCATAGTGTAACTCTCACAGTGTAACTCTCACTGTGTAACTCTCACAGTGTCATTCTCATAGTGCCAGTTTAGATCTGCATACACTCTATGTGGATATGAAGCACATTGCGCTGACTGGCCAGGACCATTGCTAGACTCTCACAGTGCCTGTCTACATTCGCATGCCCTTTACGGAGATATAAAACTTATTGCGCGACGGTGAGGACGTTTACTAGACTCTCACAGTGTTGTCTACGTGTACATGCACTATATTGTGTTGTATTATTAATAGTTTATTGACATGGTAAACATAGTATTTGATCGCTGCTGGACATATGTGACTGTCCTTTTCTAATGCATACTGGCACAAATGTAACCTGATTAGTGAGATGCTGTGTATGAAGATGATTTTGTGGTGGATCATTAACCAACCACAAGTAGCAGACACTCTTAACACACCCCCACACATGGATACACGGGTTTCTCCCTCTTGGAGAAGCTACGTTGGCTTTGGCACAAAAACGTGTGTAGGATATTTGTTGTTGTGTTGTTTTTTTTCCCTTCTGTGTATGTATACAGCGCAGTTATCCGTCTTCCTTGTGTTGTTTACAGTATTCCTCCCAGTTACATTTGTTCAAGAAAGAAGCTGTGCACACTGGGTGTCGTTTGAGTACGCTCATCGCCGAGTCCCATTTACTTAGAGTTCATAATGCTACTACTTTGTTTTCTTTGTATTATTCTTACCTATCATGAACATGCTTGTAACATTTAGTAAACGCAAGTGAAGATCACGATAGTTTAAGTTACAGTAACTTTAGTGAATACATTTGGTGATTTGGTAAAGTTTGCAATTATTAAAATTAGTTACATTGTTTTTTTGCATAATGTCAATCAACCACAGCATTTATTGGGTGTGTATGATTGTCTGGGCAATTTTACGTTCTGTAATTTGACATTGCGTTGTGAACGGCAGATACTCATATCATTGTGATAATCAACACAAAGTGGTCTGTCCCCAAATCGCCGGCTGCTGGCTTCGAACCCGGCATGTCGGGACTGTGAAACTGCGTTCCCTACCCCCAAACCACAGACCCCGATTTGGCAACTATAACAAATAAAAATAATATAATGGCATAAGTATATTTATACATCTGTATGATAAAATAGCAAGTAGCTGTGTCATTTAGCCTGACTGGTGTTGAAGACATCTGATCATTTCAATCCACGGTGTCCTGTTCTCGGCAATTCTCTTCAGTTCAGCGTGTCTGAGATCCAAAATCATTGCATGCTTGTGTAATGTAGCTATTTGTTGCATGTCCTCTTTTTTTCTCTGGTTCTGCATTTAGCCCTCTAGTTTTGATAAACAGATGATAAGAGGAGAGCCAGGAATTTATTGCAAAACCACGGACAAGAAAATACGAATCCATGAGCTTATCTTGTAACCCGCTGGCTTAATTTATAAAACAAATCCAAAAATATAAAAAAAATACGCATTTTCATAGTGGCTGTGTATTTGGTAGGAGTATTTCCTTTGGTATACAAACCAGGTAAAGCCCGAGAGATGCATACACAAGGAAAACAATGGCAATGAAGGTAACATCATACTAGAGGAACTAAACTCAGCAATGGTGGACATCAAGTTGTGGCAAAGCCGCTGTGCGTGCTGGTAGCGCACCAGAAATGATAACGCAGATGGGAACTTCAGAAGTGATGACAGACAATATAGGTGAATTGTTAATGATTTGGAGAGTGTCATCAAGAAGTGCAAATATTGAGAATATTAAATATCATATTGGATGACTGTAATGCTAAAGTTGGAAATCAACAAGACCGATGCAAAGCAGGAAAATATGGACCAGGGAAACAGAATGAAAGTGGTAGAAGGCTTGTACAGTAGGCAAAAGAGCATTAAATGATTATTGTAAACACCTGGTATCAACAACATCCAAGGCGATTATGGGAGTCCTGACAATGAGTCCTGACAATATGATCAGAAACCAGATTGATTACATTCTCATCAACAGAAGATTTTGGAAATGCCTTAAAAGCCGCAAAAAAAGGTAAACCAAATGCAGACTGATATAGCGACCACGGATTAGCCATAAGCAATATACATATACAATTTAATCAGGTCAAATATACACCTAGAAGCATAAAGTTTGATCTAAGGACACTGAAGAGTGGGGGGGGGGGGGGGGATAAAAGATAAATTCAACGTAGAGGTAAAGAACAGATTTAATGTATTGGCTGATCTGGAAATTCTATTTCATGATGTCAGTGACCAATGGGAAATACCGAATAACTCCGTCAGCCAGGCTGCAAAAACAACTATTCCCAAAATGAAGATGATTGGGCCCATGACAACTGGGCCGGCAAGCGAATATCAAGCCACTACGCTAGTGCAGCTCGTGAGAATCCTCCTATTCGGCTGGAAGTACTTTGGATTGTTGGGTGGGGAGGGGAGGGGGGGGGGGCGCAGGGGCACAACACATCATATTCGTCAAGGGTCGGGGTAAAAGTAGTCCCATAATACAGCCTGCCATTGGTGTGTAAGGCCATGACGTAACGTGGCCATGACATAGCGTGATGAAGTTGTCGCTTCTCTTCCGCGCTTCTTTTCTTTCCCAGATATTTTCTGGAAAATTATCCGCTACCGATTGTTAGGGACCCACAGTTGAGCAACGGCTAGCACACTTACCTGTCGGCCCGGTGGTCAATATTCGAATACCCGTGGAAGCGGATTTTGTGTTTTAATCGGCCAAGCCTACAATAGATCATGCCATGGGTCATGGGAAGTTTTTTTTATTTTTGCGCTCGCTCGCTTTGAACTCAAGCGTAGTCCACACACTATTTATAGTAGTGATGGATTGAATGTTGCGTGTAAATTAGCTTTCCCTATTAACAGTGTCCCTCCCCATCAGGCGAACCCACTCCGACTTCAGGGGTACTTGTAATTTACGTCCCCAAGCCAAGGACGACAGGTCAACATTTTAGTCCAACTGTCCGGTGTAGGGAATGAACCGCTTACCTCGGCATCAGCACACTGGAATTTTAAGAATACGCATTGTTACCCATTCGGCCATGCTGACCTGCATGTTATGGAAAGTAAAAGTTGCCAATGTGAAACTGGCCACGTGACCCATCCAGTGCTGACTGTTTTATACAAACGTGGTGCCAGCACCATATACCCAATACGAATTAAGACGTGGAAAATGATCCTTCACTTTAGTTACTGTACTTAGCAATGTGATGTAGTCACGTCACCTCACCTCAGGATATCACTTCACATCCTTACGGCTTTATCAGCTATGAGATTACCTTTAACAAACTCACACTTTATCTGGTGCAGTGTGTCACATCTAAAAATGCACCGAGACATATTGTGTAATATCTCTGTCCCTGCTGTTTCTTTACCTACTTAACATGTGATATTTGTTTTCCTGCTTAACATGTAATATTTCCTTTCATGCTGTTTCTTTTTCTGTTTAATATGTAATATCTCTTTTCCAGCTGTCTTTTTTTTTCTGTTGGACATGTATACCTTTTCCTTCTTCTTCTTATTGTCCGGGCCGTATTGTGTTAGTGATCATGTCTTTCCACAGTTTTCTGTCACGTGCACTGCAACTCATTTCTGATACTGATGCCAAAATGTCAAACTGTCTACTGTCTTCTCTCTTGGTCTCCCCTACCTCTCCACCCCAACCCTCCAACTTGTCCATTGTGACAACATACTCCAGCTGTCCTCTTCTCATGACATGCCTAAAGAATATGGGCTGTCCTCTTCTGATGCGAGTAACCAGTTCTCTTTGTGAGGTAACTTCTTTCAAGGAGTCTTCAATGCTGTCTCGATCCGTCCACGGAGTTTTCATATCTGCAGTTCGCACATAATGCCTCACTTGTCTGTTAATTACATGTATATCTATGACAATAGAATTAATTATTTAGATGTGCTACATTCCTAATGTCTTATCAAATATTACACATACTACCACCAGCAAATAATGAATCCCTTGGAACTATTTTATGATACCTTCCGGTCTGAAAATTATGCCAGATTCCTTTTTACACTTGTTTGAAATGTATTACTGTTTTGACCCTGCACTCGATTCGTATGCTTCAAAGCTGTGGTCTTTTTTGTTTTGTGTTTGTAGTTATCTCGTTCTGAGAGAGGTGGCGTTAATTATCTTATTGACTATAATAATTTCTTTCTGCCCGAGATACCGATAGTTATTATATTGTCCACACTTATTTCTTTCAAAGAAAGACATAATACTTTAAATAATTTACTAATTATATTTTTCCTCAGACACACAAAGTGACTGGTATTTTCTACGGTATTTTCTTTCCCAGAGAGTCAAAGATAACAATTTCATTTGCACAGTTAACCTATTTATAATTCTGAGAGAGATATTCTACAGTTACTTGCTTCTTTACTGTGCCTTCTTATGTGTTCTTTCATGTGCATTCCATGTTAGTTATATTTTCATCAGTTCATTCAGAAGTGTGTCGTGGTATTTTATTCTGGATAACCGTGGCATCTAAGCAACTTTATCCTCAATGATTGTTGCTTATAAACATCAGTTAGTTGTTGATATTCTAGCATTATTAATTCATCGTTTAAATGACATTGTTGTTCTTCTTTACACATATACTGCAGCTCCAAGCCTTTACTATGCAGTGTTTGTCTCTGTGATACTAACATTTTTGTCTAACATTGCTTAATGCCATCACACTTATAATTACGATGTTTTTCTACCTGCCAATTAATCAGTTTGCTAACATGAGGTGATAGCTTTGTCAGTACAACTGTGCATTTGTCTCTGCAATAGCAGGTGATGGTAGGAAAGAATAGGAAATCTAGGGGTCACCGTGGCGAAGTAGCCAATCCGCCTACCTCCCGCTATGAAAGTCTTGGGTTGGGCTTTGAACTACATAATTTGGTACACGTGAGCAAATGATTCCGGAGACCTCTAGGTGTCGTCGCTGGAGCTACTGAGTTCATGCTCTGCGCGATGATTTTGGCAGGCCGTTCGGCTGAAAGATGACCAAATCATGTGGCATAGAACTCGGTGCAATGAAGACTTTCCTCTTTGTCATTGACCCTTTTAGGAATTTTTTTTTCTTGGGGCATATCCTTTACAGGGCATCGCTGTCAACACCAGCATTTTACTGCTGTTGTTGATGTTTTTGGCAAGTTTACGTTCAGAAGTTTACCTTTTTTTCTGAACGACCGATGACCCATGTGCTTTTCGTATTGGCATCGTCGGCAATTCCAATGCTCTGTGAGTTCAAATTTGCATTATAATAATTGTTCATTTGATTGTGTACTATGTTAGGTCCAAACACTATTTTGGCACTATCAGTTAAGCTCAAAGGTCGCAACTGTCTCCTTTAGGGGTTGCGAGATGGTCGGTGGCTTACACCCTTATGTTGCGACAGGAAAGATGCGTGTTCTCAACAGTTTGCTGTGATGTGCCACCATTCCCTTAAATGATTCAGTGCCGAAGGTTCCCTTTATGGCAGAAGGGCGACATTTCGACATACTAAGGTCATCTTTTATTTGTTTTGTTTCCTGGTATTCTCAGCAAATGCAATGCTCAGTGAGCGGACATTTACATTATAATACTTGTTCACAAGATTTCGTGTCCCATGTTAGGTCCAAACCCACGTTTTCTTTGGCACTGAATAGGTTAATACTGTTCAACCTCTGCAGGGATATGACCAGCATGCATCTGACATCTTTTGAAGAGTTCCCATTGTTGTTGATTCTAAAGCCAATATGTTCACAGTTTAACATTCACTTAGAAGATTGTCAACAATTTAAAGAATTGTTAATATACAGAAATATAGGTGGAATTTCAAGGAAACGAAGCCAAGCAAATGCAGGTTTTTAGAGACGTCAGGAATGACAAGGGAGGTCATATGGACGCAATAACAGAGACAGCTCAAATATTGTGTTCATCTTAAAAGCAAGGGCACTCTTTTAACTGATTCAGTGCCAAACAAAACGTAGGTTTGGGCCAAACATGGTACACAATAAAATAAACAACAATAAAATAAACAAGTATGAAAAGGTCAATTTCCGTTTACTGAGCCCTGAAATTGTGCAAGATGCCACGAAACAAAACAAGTAACACGATGACCCTAGTATAGCGATATATCGTTCTTCTGTCCAATTGGGAGGTCACGTGTGCTACTGAATCAATTAATACTAGTGGACGTACGTTGGTAGAAAAGTCGTGGGCAGACACACAAGAAGTATGCAGCGATAGACATGGGAAGATACCATCAAGAGATGGCTGAACAGCGATTTGCAGGTGGGGGAGATAACCAGAGTGGGTGAGAGTCTTGAAGATGCATTGCAGCAGACATCCACTGCAGAGACGTCGTATAACACACCGATTGATAGTTTTCTGTCAGACACTGTTTAAGCACATTGTTAAAGTTACTTTTTACAATGTTTTAAAACTTGCTGAGAGTGCAAGTTACACGTCGCAATGTTTTTATACTGGCAGAGGATGAAAGTTCACTCTACAATGTTTTTACACTGGTAGAGGATGGATGTTACACTTTAAACCGTTTTTACACTGGCAGAGGATGAAAGTTACACTTTACAATGTTTTTTTATACTGGCAGGGTATGAAAGTTACACCCTGCGATGTTTTAATATTGGTAGAGGATGAAAGTCACGTCATAATTTTTTTTTTTAACTGGCAGATGAAAAAAAGTTACACTTTACAATGTTTTTATACTGGCAGAGGATAAAAGTTACACGTCACAATGTTTTTATACTGAGAGAGAATGAAAGTTACATTTTACAATGTTTTTATACTGGCAGAGGATAAAATGTTATTCTTTATAATGTTTTCTATACTGGCAGAGGATTAAATTTACACGTCAAAATATTTTTAAACTAGCACAGTATGAAAGTTACACATTACAATGTTTTTATACTGTCAGAGGAAAAAAAGTTACACATTACAATGTTTTTATACTGGCAGATGATGAAAGTTACACTTTACAATGGTTGTATACTGGCAGAGGCCGAAAGCTACACTTGATTATGACAATTTATGAAGACAGCATTTGTAGATAATTGGCTGGAATCTACTTACATTTACTGTTACTTTTACGCCAATCCTTTGTTTTAACATAAGACAGAAGTATGGACCCTGCTGTTACATGCAACATATTCTATCATTAGAATATGTGTGTCTAGAGAAAGATAGACATTAAGCATATTTCATGTTGTTGTTATTGTTTTTAAAGCAAATAATACTCATTGGTGAATGTCGTTTGACTGAAACGCACTATCTTAAGATTGATCAAAGCGGAAGTATATGTATATATGTATATGTTGTACATTAGTCAATTATGACAAGTATTCTGTTACAAGAGTATATTACATGGATTTGTAAAAATTTCTGACATTTACAGTAACTGTCCTTTTTAATTTCCAAGACAAGCTGCACATCTGTGGAAAACTTTTTGATTAGCCACTTCCTGCACATTATGTCAGATAAACATGGGAAAAATGTGTTGACTTTTAAAAATGTCAATACTAATTCTGGGATGTTGAAAAAGTGCATACAATTTTAGAAAGGTAGTATCTCCGTGATTGTGTAATTCGCTTAAAAAGAAACATCTTTTAATAACATGCCTTACCTGTTAAAGTGACATATAGAATAGTTTAAGATTTCATCATTGTGTTCTGCTTTCTTCCTTCTTCTCGCTAGATCCGCAAGCGGAAGTATGTTGTTT
>OY992878.1:80107473-80154627 GCA_963921405.1 Cepaea hortensis
ACTGCCGCATGCTTATACGCATATGCTTACACAATGTCATCGGAAGATTGCACCGCCGAAGAACAGCGTACTGCTATGAGTCATTTTTTTTTTAAACAGAGGACGTATTGTCAAGTGTATTCATGAGGAATTGTTGCCTGTCAATTGAGACAAGTGTTTGTCGCTAAAAGCGGTACCAGTCATTTGCAGACGAATTGCTATGCGAAGAAGTTGAACCTGAGGTTCGAACGTGACTAAGCAGCAGCTGAAATATAGACTTCTACAGTGCAGGCATTAGAGGACTGATAAAACGATGGCATAAATAAATCAATATTCTCGGAGATTATACTGAGAAATAAGGAGATATATTTTCAAGTGTACCTTATTTAAGTTTTTTTACACACTATTTTGTGATTTACTGACTTATCCTCGTACTCACAAATGTTCCAGAATGATGACTGAAAATGTCCCCACGACAATCCTTTTTGCACTTATTGATGCATGTACTACACGGCAATCGCCATATATCTTCTTACGTGGCTAAACCAAGTGCGGTAACTAAGCTAAATACTGAATTCCTATTTTACACGGGGTGATTATGCACATCAATCACGGGACACTATTTCGTCGGATGGAGATTTTAATTACTGCATCCTGAGAAACTGATAGCTGCGGACGTTACTGAAGCACTCATCAAATTTATAAATGAATGAGAAATTAAATTCGTCGGGCATATTAATAGAAGAGGTGGAATGGAAACATTAGCCTAATTTGGGAAGATATTAGGCCAGAGAGGCAGAGAAAGGTGTATGTGAAGAAATAATGTTAGTTGCTAGTCCTTTACAGGACGTTGCAATGAACTCCAGCATTTTTGGTTGTTTGTGATTCCTTGGCAAGTTTACGTTCAGTAGTTTGCCGTTGCTTTCTGAACAACCGGCACTAATACCATTGTATGGAAACCAACGCAAGGTGGTCTGCTACCAAATCGCCAGCAGCTGTGTTTTGAACGCGGTATGTGGGATTACTGATTGCATTGGTAACACCTTCTCCACAGAGCCGGCACACATAAGATTAAGAAACTATAATTTATTGAAAGAACGAGCCAACAAACTTGGTTGTTAAAGAGTTAATAATTGGGCACGCAGGCCCGACTACATTTTGCTCGTCATATCTCTCTCCTCACATACATTGTTTCGTGCATACATGTCTATTATTTTATTCTTAAACAATAACAATAAATGCATTATAGGCGCATGGGAAATGTGCATATCAAAATCACTACTTAATACTAATTATTATTTATGTACTTGTGGTAACGCTATGATGATTATACCACAAAATGAATTAGAAGAGTGTTTAGTATACAACGAAGCCCGTAGGGGTGAGGAATCGACATCAACAGAAGGACAAGGAACGATTTCTTGTTTGAGGTATGGACATCTTCAAGTAGCAGTGAGTATGGCTTCAGGTCGATTGCAATAAACACAGTAATACAAGAGTTAAACAACAGTTTGATATTCGCTTACAGGAGTGAAAGGTAAAGGGCACCTTTCTTCACGCTTTGGTCCGTATTTGGTATATGGTGCTTCCTTCTCCTTCTTCTTCGTCGTTCGATTTTTTTTTTTTTTTTTTTTGCGGACTTAATTGAGTTGCATCGGTTTACATCAGAGCTGCGATATTTGCACGTTTGAGCCCACACATCCGAGTTCTGCGATTTTTTGTTGACCGGGTTAGCCTTCCCGGACGTGTATGGTGCTAATCCCATAACTTGATGAATGACATGGTCAACACCACGCCAGGCACTTTGGTCAGTAAAACGTAATAGGTCCCTTATTTGACCTGATGAGAACTATTGGGTATGTGATGTTGGCTACAAATGATTAGCCAGCACTCGGTCAGTGTTGTCGTCAATATCCTGCCACTCACTTTACTTCCCAGGAAATATCCTGCCACTCACTTTACTTCCCATGAAATTATCTTGGTACCTATCTAAGGTGTGTCTACGTTGGAGTCCATGTCAACGAAAACAATCCTTGCCGACTTACTGCGCTACCACCTTTCCTTCTGATATTCACTTTTATAACGGAGAACAAAACAAACAATATGCTTACACAAACAGATGCACAGCAAACCGTGTCTGCAAATAAATTTAAAACAGCATCACCAATTGTTGGTAGCCAATGTATCGATATAATAATGGGTACATCACCAAAAACGGAAAGTGGAATCGATCAACTTTACAAGAACACGATCACAACTAATAGAATGTATCCCCCGGGAAGGTTAACCAGGTCAACAAATGCCCGCAGAAGTCGGATGTGTCGGCCTAACGGCGCAAGAACGCAGCTCTGCTGTAAACAGGCACAACGCAATCACATCCGAAAAAAATCTCTGGATGAACGAAGAAGAAGAAGAATGTATGTTGCGGTAAGAAAGCCTAAGTCAACATTCAAATACAAAAAGACACCGATGCAACTATATTAAACACCTAACATTAAAAAAGACACCGCATACTTCTAAATTATAGGGCACAGAAATAAAACCGTATCCTGTAGGTCAGCTGGCAGGAAGTGATCCAGTGAAGAAAGTGAAATCTAAGATGAAATATATGCTGGGCGGTGGGAGAGAATTTCAATCTCAATGAGGAAGACACAAGAGTGGAATTGGCACCGAGCAAAGCAATTTGAAGGTACGCAAATAGACAAGGAGTGTCAGATAGTGAGGGGTGAAATGATCAGATTTTAACTTTTCCCCCCAAATATTTAGCTACGTGAAACTGTCTTTGGCATAGAGGCCGCGCATAAAACCTTCCTAGCCACAACACTCATGTGTCTCTTGTGGTTGTTTTCTTGTAAAATCCCCCCTCCCTCCCCCTCCCCCCCCCCCCCCAAAAAAAAAAACCATTCCGTTTTTGTTGATTTACTCACTGTCTTTTTATAGCGTTGCTGTAGTTCAACCCATTTCATTTCTCGATCTAGCGTTATCGTCGCTAAGAAGCCGTTGCTAAACATCAGGTTACACATTTGTAAGTTTGAATAAACTACAAATTATACAAAAACAAAGAAGCTACACAACTCGAGGATGTAATTAATACATCATCACCCCATTTGGACAACAATCACCTTTAAATTAATATCCGAATTGTGGCTAACTCAGCCACATGATTATTAATCTGAGCCAGACAATGGGCCCTAACATAAATTCTTTTCTGAGGTTGAGGTGGTAGGAGTAATGATATAATGGAATGACTCAGAGTAGATCTGTATATGTTATTTTAAACTCAATATGCTTTTACTGACTGATATGTTTACCCCCGGTGTTTAAATGTTTGGTGTTAACAAAGTCAGTATCAACAAAGTGAACTCATTCGCCCCGAGACCACGCAAAGACATAGTATGGGATTACATAAACATTTCTTTAACAGCAATCAGAAAGAGACACAACACATTTATGTTACTCCTTATCAAGAGGAGATCGCGTAACAAACTTCACACCAAGAACCGGCCATTGCAGATAAGAAAACGACAATAATATATGGTTATGTGTCACGGCGAAGAGAGCAAACCAAAAAAAAAAAAAAATGGAAGTGGCCGTCCTGGATTGTTTGTCCTTGAGAGGAACCGGAAGGGGTAGAGGCAGTCTTACCCAATCCATCTGCGTGAGAATACACGGTGGCGGGAGAAACCTGAGACGGAATGCCAAATATATAAAAGAGAATAGGCGTGGTTATTTAAGAGTGACAAAGGAGAAGAATATTGTGCTCGTTTAACCACAAGCTTAACCCACACCTATCAAAGTTGCGCACATTTAAGTTGTGAATATCGAAAAACTGACTAAACATTCATGCATAGTTTCATTGTGCGGCTTTTTCTTTTTTCTTTTTTAAAATCATAATTTAGGTAGACATTAAAAAAAAAAAAAAAGTTTGTTGCATATCTTTTACAGCACGTTTGCAGTAAACACCAGCATTTTTGCTGTTGTTGATGTCGGCAAGTTTACTTTCAGTAGTCAGCCATTGCTTTCTGAACGACCGGCATCCATACCAATTCGTTAAAAAAAAACCCAGCGCAACACGTATTGCTGCAAAATCGCACGCACCTGTGTTTCGAACGCGGGTATACGGGATTACGAATTGCATCGTAAAACCTTCGCCAAGGAGACCGTCAGGTAGATATTAGCATCTTGAATTGCATATGACTAGATATACAAACTGTATTTTTGTCTTTACGATGATGATGCGGTGTTCTGCAAAGGACCTGTTATGGATGTGATGAAGATGGTGGTGATGGTGGTGATGGTGGTTAAGATGGTGGTGGTGGTGGTGGTGGTCATGACGGTTGTGGCGATGTTGATGGTGGTGGTATCGTAGTGGTGGTGATGATGATGGTGGTGGTGGTTGTGGTGATGACGGTGATGGTGGTGGTGATGGTGGTGGTCATGATGGTTGCGGTGATGATAGTGGTGGCGATGATGATGGTGGTGGTATCGTCTTGATGGTGGTGATGATGATAATGGTGGTGGTGATAATGGTGGTGATGATGGCGATATTGGTGGTGATGATGAAGAAGATGGTAGTAGTGACGATATAAACCGATTCTTTAATTGTGTCAGAGTAAAAATGTGCTGATAATATTTATCGAGAAAGTTATCACAAAATGAACTTCTGTATGGCAGTTTTGGCCAACTTTCTTAAACTACATCAGTGGTTCTCAACCTTTTTTTGGCCCATGCACCCCTTCACCATATGTTCAGAATATCACCTCCCCCCGCCCTTTCGTATTTCCTCCTTATAAACCCCCCCCCCCAGCCCACCCCTACACAGTATACGTAAAAATAGAAGCTAAATTTAATAACATGTACTAGAAGTCTAGGCGTCTACATAAAACATGATTTGCAGGTCTACTTACGTTATAAAACGAATTTCAGAAGAGCGAGAAGTACAGAACCGTAAAGTATGGAGGGAAAAACAATATCAAGTAATCGGTTCTTGTATTAACGCGATCTTGAAATAATGTTAATATCCCACTGGAAATCCTAAAATTCCCCCTGGGTGGGGAGAATTCCCCACCGGTTGAGAACCACTGATCTAGACAGAGTCATAGTTGTGTACGTGCACTGGCCGTACTTTAGACGGGTTCTCGTTGTTCTGTTACAGCTGCATTGCTTTAATTCTTTCTTCTACTTCTCTGAGTGTCAATCAATATCTGTGACTTCATTTCTCATACTGTATGAATAGCCGCAAGCGTCACCCAACTATTTTTATATTTCTGCTTATTGGAACATCGCCTTGTTCTTGATTTCTGTCAGTCCGTGGTGTTATATGCATTTTTCTCATAAATCACATTTCTGTAGGATATTGTCTTAATAACCAATACAGTTAAAGTTAGGTGGATGTCTTTTTAACAGGACGTTGCAATCAACTCCAACATTTATAGACTGTGATTTACTAGGTAATATTTAGTTTGCCATTGCTTTCTGAACAGCCGACGTCTCATGCCACGGAAATCAACACAAAGCTGCCTGCTTCCAAAACATCCACAATTGATTTCGAACACTCGACTCGGTGTGTCGGGGAAGTGTGAAACTGCGTTTCACTATCCCCTGGGTGCCTGATTAACGGCCAATACATATATTTAAACGTTCCTTATGATATTTTATGTGTGTGTGTGTGTGTGTGTGTGCGTGCGTGCGTGCGTGTGTATGTGAGAGAGAGAGAGAGAGAGAGAGAGAGAGAGAGAGAGAGAGAGAGAGAGAGAGAGAGAGAGAGAGAGAGAGAGAGATTAAGATAACGCAGCAACTCAAAAAGAAATTAACAAGAATCTAATCCACTAGCCAGGGCAAACTATGTTGTTTTTTGTGAAACCACAGTCAGCACACCACGTAAAATGACTACGGCATTTATTTTGTGAAACTATCCGACACATTAGGTGACCACTGCTCTCAGTAAAGGCCTCTATTTTTTCACGCTATGGGGCGTTTCGGGTAAAAAGTGATAGCCTGATATTTGTATACACCATTCGGTACTCTATGGGTGATGTGCTTAACATCATGTGGGCTGTCTTTACTTCCCAGAACATTTATGACAATCCAGCTTGAGACTGGAGGTGGAAGCAGTTTTAGCCGCATTCCGTTGGTTAGAGGAGACCACTGTAAGAAATATTGTCTTCATCACGGACTCAAGGAGTATGCTTAGTAAGGTGGAGGAAAGAATGTTTCGTGTTGAATGGCTATCCTCGCTGCAGATGTCACAGATTGTGAGAATTGTGTGGATATTTTACCCTGGCCATGCGGGAGTGCAGGGAAATGAACAGGCTGGTATGCTGGCAGGGAATGCACTTCTTGGTGGTAGATTACCTATGGACAAGGGAGAGTTGGTCATCGCCTATGGGACCAGATGGAGAAGGCGGGGAATAATTTCAGAACCCGTATGTGGACAGAATGAGATTGTGAGGCATCAGCAGGGGTTCTGGAAGAATCTCAAAACTGAGAGGGAAGACCAGGAGAACTCTCAATCAGATAGCGGTGGGGACGATTAGTAGTATGACTCTCCGCTGACTGTTGAACGAGTGGACGGGGGGCGTATGGGAATTCCTGAGTGCAGTGATGTCAGTTCTTAGCTCAACTCAACTCAACTTATGGCTTATGGTACCCATTCTTGACTGTATTGACGTGTATTTTTTTTTTTTTACTGATATGTTGCATTGTATTTCTTTCTTTTTGGAGATGAGCATATTTTCTGTTTGTCCTAGAATTTAATTCTAACTCTAGTTAGACTATCATATGTCAGATTGACCCGCATACTCTTTCTTTATCTCCCCGTGTCTCTCGTGCCCTCCCAACTTTCCAGATATGACGACATACTCCAGCTTCGTCTTTCTCATGACATGCTCAAAGAATATGAGCGTCCTCTGATAATAAGAGTAACCAGTTCTCTTTGCGAATTATCTTCTTTCTTGATATCTAAGCTGCTCTCTCTCTATCCGTTCACGGTGTTCTCATCATTATTCTATAACACCGCATTGTCGCAGCTTCCACATAACTCCCTAATTATCTGCTAAATGTATATGATTCGAGTCCATACATCAGGATTGACTTAACATAGCTCTTAAGAGCTTTTTTCTTCTCCTTGATTCACAAAGATACAAAACCGATATATATATATATATATATATATATATATATATATATATATATATATATATATATATATATATATATATATATATATATATATATATACATACATTAAAGATTTATTAGAACGAAACTGGGTGTCATTGTGGTACTCTCAGACATTTTATCTTGCACGAGTTTCTCATGAAATACGTTCCGACGAAGCGGAAATTAAAGCTCTGACAACATCATTGATCTTAATAAGTAATGTTTTCTTTAATCCCAGTTTCTGACATACATTTGGTTTGTTGTCTACCCCCAACCATGTTTCACGTCACATTCAACTTCGGCGTCATTCCCGAAATGTCTCCCGCCAAGGTGGTCTGTCAGTGTTTATGCTGACAAATGTTTATCCCGTAAAGCGGTGCATAGCTGGGCAGAAAAGTTACGAGGGCGAGTCAATAAGTAAGTCGCACAGTTCTGTGGGATGGCAGGTAAATGAAAACAAAGCACGCAGTTCTATGCTGCTGGTTTGGGAGGACTGATAAAATGATGGGATAAGTGCATCAATGTTCGTGGAAATTATGTTGAGAAATAAAGGGACAATGTATGTATGAAAATAAACTGGTTTAAAGTTGTTATCATGGTTAATTATTTTTCTACAGCCATTTGTAACTTGTTTATTAACTAACCCTCGTATAAAGATGGATAGAAGAAATATCTTGACTTGAAGTGAAAACATTATATAAGTCATACATTTCAAGCTCCGTGGCGAAGAGGTCACGAATGCAATTCGTAATCCCCCATACTGCGTTCAAAACACAGCTGCGGACGATTTGGAAGCAGACCGCCTTGCGTTGGTTTCCATACAATGGTGTGAGTGCCGGTCGTTTAGAAAGCAATGGCAAACTACTGAACGTAAAACTTTCCCAAGAATTACAAGCTGCCGAAATATGATGGAGTTGACTGCTACGTCCTGTAAGGGATATGTAACTAGCTTTTTATATTTTTTTCGTGCTCAACATTTTACTGGCGCCTGGCATCTGCGCGTACCTACGTACGTGTGTGCGCGCGCGCGTGCGCGTGCGGGCGTGTGTGTTGTGTGTGTGTGTGTGCGCGCGCGCGCGCGATCTAGCGAAAAGCAGTAGCAAAGGATTACTGAGGGCCCCAGAATGCTTAAATATTAAAAACATAATTCTTTAGTGTGAGTGGTGCTGAAACCTGAATCTGTAAAAACAATGTGATGGCAAAATACAAGCTTTGTGTGTCAACCTGGCTGAGAGGTTTAACACGTTTACAATTTCTCTGCTGACCGCAGCGTACTGCGTTCATTTCATACAGTGGTCAGTTGGACTTAAATGTTGAAATCGCGTCCTCGACCTTTTTTTTTTTTAATTAGCACCTTGCCAGCCGCTCTCCCTGGTCTAGATGTTACACGACTTTCTCCGTAATCTCGTACACTCTCGTAAGTAACGTGACGTTGCGCGATAATTGGTAGCGGTTCTCTCCGCGTCGGTAACTTACGGGGTATGTGAGCTGGTCGCTCAGAAATCAATGGTAAACTACTGAGCGTAATCTTGCCAAGAAATCAACAATCAGCTGAAAGATGCTGATGTTGACAGCGATGTCCTGTAAAGGATATGTAAAGGAACACACACAAAAAAGCACCTTGCCGTCTTGACAGATGATAGTTTGATACACTGTGTGTGCTTCAATTTAAAAAAACAAAAGGCATAGTAACTACAACTCATGTCGGCAAGACCAAGGATGGAGTTACACAAGCTGAAAAGCAGAGACCATGAGTTACCATGGATCATGGTCCATCTCTCGACTTGCCTAGTTTATTCCAGAGGACAGGCAACACCAATACACCTGGAGCAAGACATGCTGCAGAAGCTGCCGGGGGGGGGGGGGGGGGGGGGAAATTAAGATTATTTCAAGATCGCGTTAAAACAAGAACCGATTACTTGTTATTGTTTGTCCCTCCATACTTTACGGTTCTATACTTCTCACCCTTTTTAAATTAGTTTTATAACGTAAGTAGACCCGCAAATCACGCTTTATGAAGACGTCTAGACTTGTTCTAGTGTTTTATTAAATTTAGCTTCCATTATTACGTATACTATGTAGGGGCGGAGGTGAGGGATTTATAAAGAGGAAATACGAAAGGGGGAGGGGGATGACATTCTGAACATATGGTCCAAAAAAAGGTTGAAAACCACTGCTCTAACTGTTCTCCTGTCAGAGCTTCGATTATAGTCCAGTTGCCGACCAAGGCTTAAGGCCTGGTCTGTCCTGTAATGACATTTAGTCTTAGTTTGCATTTCCTCGCACTAGGATAAGGCGTGTATCCTACCAATTGCGCTCCTCCTCCCTTGACTTAGGGGCGTAAATTATTACCAGTACCTCAGAAGTCGGAGTCGGTTCACCTGATGGCGAGGGACACTGGTGAAGGGGAGAGCTACTAGTAGCACGTTTGTATTACGCTCGATTTGAAAGCAAGCGAACGATAAGAGGTAAAACAGCTTTTAATAATGTAGTTAAATAGACTTCTGTGTCTGCCATCAACTTTTGTCAGGCGTTTATGTGTGGATCACAAACAGGATGTTGCATTGTATTCATTGTAGATGGCTGCTTTCTAGTCCCGTCCCACTTAGGCCACCATCTGTTGTATAGACGAATAAGAGGAACAGAATGAAAGGCAAAGTAGAGACAGAAGAATTGCAATACTAGGACTGAAGAAAGCGTTATGAATGCGAAGAAATAAGACAACTAAAAGTATCTCGGACATGTAACAAGACATGCTTCCATGTCAAAGAATGTGCTGGAAGGGAAGAGTACAAGAGCAAGCACATGTAGGCAGAGAACAAGGGATGGGCTGGAAGACGCTTGAGTATCTCATGAAGATCTATAATAGCTGACCTTCAGTTTGAAGATGACACTTGGTGGCAAGTGTGAATTTCATTACCACCCAGTGACTTGTCCCGTGCAGACTGTTGCCCTATAAAGTCTGTCTAAATGTCTCTCTATCGTGAGTGAGATGGCCCGCCTGTGTTGCTGGCCTATGCTGATGTCTATCCCAATTTCAATCTATCTACCACGTGGTTTACCTGCCATTTTTAATACAGATGGATCAGAATAGAACGCTACAAGAAATGGTGAGTTGATGTATATATATATATATATATATATATATATATATATATATATATATATATATATATATATATATATATATATATAAAACACTGATACAATCTGGTGGAATCATTAGCATAGCAATGAAACAATAATGCAGCAACTATAATTCATAAGTCGAAGCATTAGTAGCTGCAGCTGAAGAACCAGGAAAATGAGAAAATAACATGCAACCCTTGGTAATTCTTACTGACGCACTGTCTGTACTCCAAGAACTGAAATCCAACACGCACACAGAACTACCTGATCTACTGTCCAAAATATCTCATCAACAGTAACTCTTGTGGAATACTAGGAAATGAGAGGGAGCTGACAAACTGACCAAAGAGGAAGCATCCAGATTTTCAACTTACATACTACCAACAGTAACATAACACACCCATAATGTGACCAGGTCAACCATATGGTGGCTATCACCTATTTGACAAGTTACAAGGACACAACAGACACAATGGCAACATGCAGACACAATGGAAACATGTACACACAGCTAATGATGGGTTTTACAGCAATGTGTACACGCAGACAAGAACCTGAAACTGCTGTACGCTTACTGCAACACTGAACCAGATGCAGCTCAGAAAGGTCTATCCCTTGGTCACAGGAAACAACATAGATGTGAAACTCTTCAGCAGGATCTTCAAATGACTGTGAAGTTCACGTAGGAAACAAAATTGCAGATATGGGCAGATTCCATGTGAATGAATAGAAACACAAGAAACAGATTGAAATGATGCCATCTGCTTCAGGTAAACACAAACCACAACGCATGTAAGACATATTGGTTATCATGTGCTAGGTCCATATATTTGGAGATAGAAATGGCTCTCGTGAAGGTGATATGCTTGTCATCTTTACTATCCCAGAAATCTGGGGCCTATTTATGAGACTGGGACCATCCAAGAACTGTCAGGTCAGAACAAATTCAGCCTGCCTTTGACATGGGACAATCAATCTGAGAATATTTAATTCTGAGAATATTAACAATAAAACGACTAAGTGAATCACTAACATAGAGAACAATTAAAACAATTACAAATAAACCACATGCATTCTTTAACTGGTGTTTGCACACAACGGAAGGGCTAACATGGGATCACAGAATCACTAATTCATATCTTTGGCAGAGAACAAGACAGTTTACAGTGAATGAAAGGAAAGGAAAGACAATGGCACTGGACAGGACACACCTGAGAATAGTGTCACTAGAATGTCCTTTCAGTGGAACCCACAGGGCCAACAAAATAGAGGGAGACCTACAACACACGGAGAAGAGAACTAGAGCCAGAGATGAATACATTGGGGAGGACTGGAAGCTAGCTGCCGATCGTAAATGCACAGAGCAACTGGTTTGACAAAGTCACTAAAATGCAAGTTTTATGGAATGGATGTTGGTAACATTTTCGTATGTACATGAAATATGAAAAACATTCAGGATCTAAACTGCAGTGCACTCTGGGTAAACAATTCTGATCTACGCGAATTCCAAAAAGAAGGAACAAATAAGACAGGATCTACACTAATGCTGACAAAACATTCAGAATGCAATAAACATGTCACTAAGTAAAGCTGCCGAATCGTCTAATGTAGCCCAGTGACATTCTTATGAAAGTGCTGATTTTCTGTAGCTGCTTCAAACATCCTTCCTCTTTCAAAGGGAGCGCAACACAGTTATACACCATAAAGGTCAGGATGTCCGACTTCGGCGTGCATGTGTGTCAGATTTACTCGTACTTCATCTAGACAGATTCCATCCTAGATAACAAGCTCTGTCTACCCGTTTCTAGGTTATCTTTCCTAATAATTCTACCAGGGTAGTTACCTTACAGCCTGCTCTTTGCGATTTCCAACAGCAGTGGGATTTTTAATGTGCACACAGGACCTCAAGTATTTCACCCTTATCCAAGCAGACTAGAAATATGAGGCTAGAAATATGATCTCACTACCCAAGCGATCAAGAGGGTGGTTTGATTTTAGATACCACGATTCTTGGGAAAATTCCTAGCACTGCACTGATATAAAACTCAGATCCTGAGGTGGAAACTGACCTCTCAGCCATGACGCCCTACTTTAAAACAGCCAACGTATATTCTGCTGTCATCCAGTTGTTTTTTTTTTAAAATAATTACTGCACAGTATTTAACAGTGTCTGTTTACAGCGGAACTGTGATATTTGCACCTTTAGACTGACACATTCAACTTTATCCTGGCATTTGTTGTATAGATTAGCCTTTTCATGTGGATTTATACTATGAAATGTACATTATAAACCAATTACGAATACGTAGGATTCATCATAACACAAGTGATGTTGTACTTGTTCGCAAAGGCTCAGTACACCCAATTCTGACAAGCATTATTTCAGGTGTGCTTTCCCTAGCCGTTAACCATCTACCTACAAGGTAGAAGTTTGGTGCCTCACTTGGCGTTGTCCCTATCACGTGACCTGTCTGACATGGGAGACCCAACCAGTAGCTTCACTACCGTTGGTATAGCTCCTGGGGCTATTAGAACACTACCACTTCAAAGAGGAGACAACACAGGGGAAACGTAAGTCCGAAATGTATAAAATACCACCTACACTGTGCAGATACATCTATAAGAGCGTGTGTCTCCTCGAACAGATCATACCAGGAGGCTCCCATCAGTGCATGAATTCAGCAGCAACAGCAAGAATCTCAATGTGTATCACAGAATCCCTACACTCTAAACATTTTCTGTTGTGGGTACATCAGTGCATGAATCCAGCAGCAACAGCAAGAATCTCAATGTGTATCACAGAATCCCTACACTCTAAACATTTTCTGTTGTGGGTACATCAGTGCATGAATCCAGCAGCAACAGCAAGAATCCCAATGTGTATCACAGAATCCCTACACTCTAAACATTTTCTGTTGTGGGTACATCAGTGCATGAATTCAGCAGCAACAGCAAGAATCTCAATGTGTATCACAGAATCCCTACACTCTAAACATTTTCTGTTGTGGGTACATCAGTGCATGAATCCAGCAGCAACAGCAAGAATCTCAATGTGTATCACAGAATCCCTACACTCTAAACATTTTCTGTTGTGGGTACATCAGTGCATGAATCCAGCAGCAACAGCAAGAATCCCAATGTATATCACAGAATCCCTACACTCCAAACATTTTCTGTTGTGGGTACATCAGTGCATGAATCCAGCAGCAACAGCAAGAATCCCAATGTGTATCACAGAATCCCTACACTCTAAACATTTTCTGTTGTGGGTACATCAGTGCATGAATCCAGCAGCAACAGCAAGAATCCCAATGTGTATCACAGAATCTCTACACTCTAAACATTTTCTGTTGTGGGTACATCAGTGCATGAATCCAGCAGCAACAGCAAGAATCCCAATGTGTATCCCAGAATCCCTACACTCTAAACATTTTCTGTTGTGGGTACATCAGTGCATGAATCCAGCAGCAACAGCAAGAATCCCAATGTGTATCACAGAATCTCTACACTCTAAACATTTTCTGTTGTGGGTACATCAGTGCATGAATCCAGCAGCAAGAGCAAGAATCCCAATGTGTATCACAGAATCCCTACACTCTAAACATTTTCTGTTGTGGGTACATCAGTGCATGAATCCAGCAGCAACAGCAAGAATCCCACCGTGTATCACAGAATCCCTACACTCTAAACATTTTCTGTTGTGGGTACATCAGTGCATGAATCCAGCAGCAAGAGCAAGAATCCCACCGTGTATCACAGAATCCCTACACTCTAAACATTTTCTGTTGTGGGTACATCAGTGCATGAATCCAGCAGCAACAGCAAGAATCCCAATGTGTATCACAGAATCCCTACACTCTAAACATTTTCTGTTGTGGGTACATCAGTGCATGAATCCAGCAGCAAGAGCAAGAATCCCACCGTGTATCACAGAATCCCTACACTCTAAACATTTTCTGTTGTGGGTACATCAGTGCATGAATCCAGCAGCAACAGCAAGAATCCCAATGTGTATCACAGAATCCCTACACTCTAAACATTTTCTGTTGTGGGTACATCAGTGCATGAATCCAGCAGCAACAGCAAGAATCCCACCGTGTATCACAGAATCCCTACACTCTAAACATTTTCTGTTGTGGGTACATCAGTGCATGAATCCAGCAGCAACAGCAAGAATCCCAATGTGTATCACAGAATCCCTACACTCTAAACATTTTCTGTTATGGGTACATCAGTGCATGAATCCAGCAGCAACAGCAAGAATCCCACCGTGTATCACAGAATCCCTACACTCTAAACATTTTCTGTTGTGGGTACATCAGTGCATGAATCCAGCAGCAACAGCAAGAATCCCAATGTGTATCACAGAATCCCTACACTCTAAACATTTTCTGTTATGGGTACATCAGTGCATGAATCCAGCAGCAACAGCAAGAATCCCACCGTGTATCACAGAATCCCTACACTCTAAACATTTTCTGTTGTGGGTACATCAGTGCATGAATCCAGCAGCAACAGCAAGAATCCCAATGTGTATCCCAGAATCCCTACACTCTAAACATTTTCTGTTGTGGGTACATCAGTGCATGAATCCAGCAGCAACAGCAAGAATCCCAATGTGTATCCCAGAATCCCTACACTCTAAACATTTTCTGTTGTGGGTACATCAGTGCATGAATCCAGCAGCAAGAGCAAGAATCCCACCGTGTATCACAGAATCCCTACACTCTAAACATTTTCTGTTGTGGGTACATCAGTGCATGAATCCAGCAGCAAGAGCAAGAATCCCAATGTGTATCACAGAATCCCTACACTCTAAACATTTTCTGTTGTGGGTACATCAGTGCATGAATCCAGCAGCAACAGCAAGAATCCCAATGTGTATCACAGAATCCCTACACTCTAAACATTTTCTGTTGTGGGTACATCAGTGCATGAATCCAGCAGCAACAGCAAGAATCCCAATGTGTATCACAGAATCCCTACACTCTAAACATTTTCTGTTGTGGGTACATCAGTGCATGAATCCAGCAGCAACAGCAAGAATCCCAATGTGTATCACAGAATCCCTACAGTCTAAACATTTTCTGTTGTGGGTACATCAGTGCATGAATCCAGCAGCAACAGCAAGAATCCCACCGTGTATCACAGAATCTCTACACTCTAAACATTTTCTGTTGTGGGTACATCAGTGCATGAATCCAGCAGCAACAGCAAGAATCCCACCGTGTATCACAGAATCCCTACACTCTAAACATTTTCTGTTGTGGGTACATCAGTGCATGAATTCAGCAGCAACAGCAAGAATCCCACCGTGTATCACAGAATCCCTACACTCTAAACATTTTCTGTTGTGGGTACATCAGTGCATGAATCCAGCAGCAACAGCAAGAATCCCAATGTGTATCACAGAATCCCTACACTCTAAACATTTTCTGTTGTGGGTACATCAGTGCATGAATCCAGCAGCAACAGCAAGAATCCCAATGTGTATCACAGAATCCCTACACTCTAAACATTTTCTGTTGTGGGTACATCAGTGCATGAATCCAGCAGCAACAGCAAGAATCCCAATGTGTATCACAGAATCCCTACAGTCTAAACATTTTCTGTTGTGGGTACATCAGTGCATGAATCCAGCAGCAACAGCAAGAATCCCACCGTGTATCACAGAATCTCTACACTCTAAACATTTTCTGTTGTGGGTACATCAGTGCATGAATCCAGCAGCAACAGCAAGAATCCCACCGTGTATCACAGAATCCCTACACTCTAAACATTTTCTGTTGTGGGTACATCAGTGCATGAATTCAGCAGCAACAGCAAGAATCCCACCGTGTATCACAGAATCCCTACACTCTAAACATTTTCTGTTGTGGGTACATCAGTGCATGAATCCAGCAGCAACAACAAGAATCCCACCGTGTATCACAGAATCCCTACACTCTAAACATTTTCTGTTGTGGGTACATCAGTGCATGAATTCAGCAGCAACAGCAAGAATCCCACCGTGTATCACAGAATCCCTACACTCTAAACATTTTCTGTTGTGGGTACATCAGTGCATGAATCCAGCAGCAACAGCAAGAATCCCACCGTGTATCACAGAATCCCTACACTCTAAACATTTTCTGTTGTGGGTACATCAGTGCATGAATCCAGCAGCAACAGCAAGAATCCCACCGTGTATCACAGAATCCCTACACTCTAAACATTTTCTGTTGTGGGTACATCAGTGCATGAATCCAGCAGCAACAGCAAGAATCCCACCGTGTATCACAGAATCCCTACACTCTAAACATTTTCTGTTGTGGGTAGGTTTTCTAAGTTTTACCATTTTTCCATGGATGAGGCTTAGGGGCCTACACTTTACAATTTCCAACTGCCAAAGAATTTGTAACATATGTAGTATACACAAACGATCTGTTTATTTTGTTTGCCTTTACCTGAGAAAGTTAAGCATCCAGTCCCCTACCCTGGAATAGGAGGAGATTGGGGACAGTATAAAATTGTTGGGTTCATTGTATACACAAAATATGTACAGGTGGATTCTAACTTCTTGAGTTACAAGCAGATGCTGTATCCCTAAACCACTCTGTCACCATTACAAGGTTATCATATCGTGTCCGGTTATTCAATCTGAAGACCAGTAGATGTGATGGTTTCCTCTTGACTTCCACATGAGTGGTTTGTGCCCTTTGCCTCTGAGAGAGATTATCAGCTGTTGGCACAAGTGAGTGCCCTGCTCTGCTCACGTACAGAGTTGTCCGCCAATTCCAGTGGATACCAGTGTCCCTGAAATGGCTTGCACATCTTGAAATGTTGACACAGCAGTAACTAATATACAGTGTATTTTTTATGAATGTGCAGTTTTTGAAAATATTGCCGGTCTAAGTTTTGTATTCACCCTCTGTGAAGTTCATGCAACATAATAGGTAAATACAAAACTTGGACCGGCAATATTTTCAAACACTGCACAGCCATTAAAAATACACCATGTAATATGCTGCTTGATGGCTTTAAAAACAAAACGATCAGCTTCATTGCGCTGGGTTTTCTTCCATCTGGCTCAGTCTTTTTCCGCAGAGCAGCCTTGTGAAAACATCGTACAGTTACAAACTCCTAAGCTCCAGCAATGACCCCCCAGAAGTCTAAAAAAAAGCACTCATGAACAAAATGAACCCACAACCTTCGGAGTGTGATGCAGGCAGTGCTAACCACTTCACCATCAAGACCACAACAAGGGGTTACAAGTCCAGAGGAAGACTTCACTGCACCAGGTTTTCTTCCATCTAGCTCAGTCTCTCTCCACACAGCAGCTGTCTGCCAGAAGTGTCGAACAGAGCAGAGCATGAAATCTGAGCCAAATGATTGACCGAAAACTAATCCACGACTTTCTAAGCATGAAGCAGACGGCTTAACACTTCACCATGGAGACCCTGCTGATGTAAAGGGCCAAGACTAAGTGAACATTAGGAGACAACTTAACACAGTGAAGAACGGAGGACCCCTTCACTGAGTATCAATTAATCATGCTAGAATAACTGAGTTGCTAGAACTATGTAAACTGGGTGGTAGATTCAAACTCAGGACTCAACTACTCTAAGATGCACAGTTACCTGATTTAGCTCCAAGCTGTGGAAAGATGTCATATTTGGGAAGGTCATCCTAATCAGAGAAATCTGTGACACATATGTACTACTAACAATTCATGCTTTCATGAAAATATTTGTCTATGTGATTCTTGTTCTTCTAGGTCATAACCTCATCTGTGGGTTGTAGTAGGAGTACTGTGATTGTTATGTTAATAGATATAGCCTTTCATTGGTCTCTACTGTCAGCAGTGTGTAGGAGCCTATGCGATCTTTTATGCAAGGATTTCTTTTACCTGCTTCTTCACTTTCAAATGTTCCCAAGAAGATGTACGATATTCTTCACAAGCAATTATGGTAATCTATGTTATTACTGAGCAGGCACATTGAGGTAGTACTGGGTGTTTGTAAAGTCTCACTACACTTTGTATGTAGAACAAATCTAAAAAATGAAGTACATAATGTCATCAAAACATGTGCTAAAAAACTCATTAAATTAGTTACAATAATCACTGCTTTGGTCTAACGCTGTTTTGAGGGAGCCAGAAAGTACCAATGAAGAATTCATTATAACAGGTGTTGGAAATGTCCACCACAGGCTTTAAGACATGACTGTACACGTCTCTTCATATTGTCAAATACCTTCTGCAATGTGTCTGTTGTTATTTCTTGAATGGTAATGCTGACTGCTTCTTTCAGGTGCTTCTCAATTGTGCGTACATTATGTTTGTAAACATTTCCTTTCAAGAAACCCCACAGATAATAATCTAATGGAGCTTAGATCTAGAGAATGAGCAGGCCAAATTTCACCTTGATATTACGCAATTTGTGAAGATTTCTTCCATTTTGAAACACTTGTTCAACCAAAACAAATCTTTCTTCTGTTGATTATACCATTCTGTTTGGAATGCAAAGAATTACTCCAGCAGCCATTTGCTGCATATTGCTTCACGATGGACCGTAGAGCAAATTTTTAATGACATCATGTACTTCATTTTTCAAACGTGTTCTACATACAAAGTGTAGTGAGACTTTACATACACCCGGTAGTTCGGAGGTTACATGACAATGACATGAGCAGGGTTGGACAAGAGTTCAATGCCAGTTGTGGCAAGGAAAGACCGGCCACCTATTCCCCATGCACTCAGGCCTACATAAATGTGATGGTCCTAACTCTTCACTTGCCCACAGCATGTTCCCGCTACAGGGCTGGTCTCTTCATATGAATTCTGTTCTAAATTCACTGGCAGTTTAACATAGCAAGTGATTTATGAAGTGGACAACAAACAAGTTAGGGCTGGTGATGCATTCTCCACACTAATCTACTAACACCACAACCTGCATGGCAGAACTGGCCCCACTAAACTACACACTAAATGACTCAGATCAAAGACCAAAAAACTGCATATTGTTTATTGGGTTCACAAAACGCAAGTGTGGGCTACATAATCAAGAGGAATCACGCCACAAATCAGCACTTTATCTATCAGGAGTTCTTAACCCTTTGGATTTTGTTTGCCACGAATCCCCAAGTCGACTTCATGGTGTCTATGGACATCTTTTGAGACATGTTTATGTAGACAGAGATAATGTTAGCCACCAATAATGACTCAAATTGAGTAATTAAGATGTGAGAAAATGATACATGGAATTCATTACAACAAATGGCAGATTCATGGAAAAGGAAACCATGTGACAGCAGTGAGCAAAAATACCAGAAAGACACACCATGGCAGAGAAGTACATCAAGACATAAAATGATATAGAACTAGAGAATGAAAGTTGCAGAGACATGATCATATAACAGTTAGCAGGGAATCTGCTGGAGTTGACATGACAAGAAATTACAGCTGTCATTTAACAGTTAGCAGGGAATCTGCTGGAGTTGACATGACAAGAAATTACAGCTGTCATCATATGTGATCTATCATTTCAACATTTCAAAGTAGTGATAAGCATAAATAATACTCTGAAAGATCTGCAGTAATTGTAAAATAACACACGGAATAGCTATGTGTTTTATTGGTGACAGAATTATGTGTAAAGATAATACTAAAGTAGTCTGTTGACAATATTGACAGCTGAAGGAAATCAAATAATGATCAGTGAAAATAAAGCCTTCAAATGTATGAATTCCCTGCAATTTACCCATGTACCACTAAGGGATACGCTGACTCAGGTTAAGAACCCCTGATTTGTATGTAATACATTCTTGGTTAGTCTCTATAACTGAGCACACTACTAGCATGTTTGTCAATATAACTAAAGCAAGCAATCTTCTGAAGATCAATACTGTATCATTTCCCAGATCAGGAAATACATCAATTGTCCAGAGTAAGAGTCTGTCAGCACCAGGTGCAATCACATTCCTGACTTATGTTTGTACATGGTCTGGTTCCAACTATTCACAACCTAACTGGATATTTTGTTTCAAAACATATAATCATAGCTTAGTTCAAATGCAAGAAAACTTGCTAATATCAATACAGGTGGTCAATGACTAGCACACTAATCTAATGCATTCCTGAATACAAACTGAAGCTTTCATCGCCACCAGTGGTTCCCAAACGGTGTAGCCTGCTGTGATGGGGTGTGAAAGAGGAAGTCAGGTTTGCAGTGAAAATTCAGTATGCAAGCATTTAAGAGGCATGTGACATAATGCACAGCTCCAGATGAAATGTGAAGGTCATGTATTTTATTATTTCTTACACCTGGTATCAGAGAGAGAGAGAGAGAGAGAGAGAGAGAGAGAGAGAGAGAGAGAGAGAGAGAGAGAGAGAGAGAGAGAGAGAGAGTGGTGAAAGTGTGTATATGTGTGTATTCATGCATAAATACATACAGAAATCTGCAGAAATTGACAGAAGATCATGTACAGAAAATGTGAACTATGCTTTGAAATAATGTAGAGCTTGGAGAAGCTGTGGTTTCTGCCTTCAAAGGTATTTCAAATCACATTCAAAAACAAAACAGTGCGTGTGTGAGAAAATTTTCATTCAAAACATGCAGTCCAGCAAATAATTTGGGAACCACTGATCTAAAGATAATACTTCATTCTGCAAGGGAATTAACCAATCACATGCTTTCGAAGTGTTAATGAAATGGTATGTATAAACCAATCAAAACTGCAGATTCCCCTCAGTGCCCAGCACTATGGGAAATGGGTTGACAGTAACAGCTACGACCTGCAACTACTGAGCAGTTGTTCTGGCATCGGTGCTCTGGCATTTTCCGCAAACGTACACACAGCAACAACTTTCACTTTAAACAAGAATTCTGCTCCAATCACGGGCAATACAAATAATTCATTACATCAGTAATAAGCCAAATGGACCTATCTGATTAGAAGTAATATTCTGTGCATTTTGTCATTCAAAATCAATACCTAAATCTGACTATTCCTTTTTACAACTGCAACAAAACAATATACAAATGACAGAACAACATGTGTATGTTTCATGGAAATGCAAGTATAAAAACATGCAAAGCTTTGGGAAAGTTGTCATTGACCACAATAAAGCAATGAGATGGTAAAGAGATGAATTATGCTATGCAGATAACACAAGACATACAGAAGATGGGAATGCTGAAAACAAGGTTAGTAAAAGCAATCATCTATAACTGTAAATATACGACAAGCAAATCTAAAACCAAGAACACAACAGGCTATCATCTTCACTTATAGCATTTATGTGACATATAATGGCATACATAAATACATGAAAAGAAGGAATCATGTTAAGAAAGAAGGAATCATGTTAAGAAAGAAGGAATCATGTTAAGAAAGAAGAAGAGTGCATTAGTCCTAAAACTTCTTAAGAAATATCCTTTTTAAAATAGAGGACTTTAAAATGATGCTTTGAACTAAAAGAATTTTTGTTTCTTCTGAAAAACACAACCTAGACCTCAACATTTTCCTTTTTAGTTTAAAACAAAAATGTATCAAATATAACTGACAAGCTTATATAAAGACAACACCAGCTAATGAAAAAGTAAAACATAGAAGAGGGGAAAAATCAAGCATGAATGACTTTGATGTTCCAAGCAGAAATTAAGCCGAATATAGATACAAACATTTGTTCAAGTGTTGATGACAGCGCTGTGTTTACACTTTATGAAATGAGAACAATGAAACCCAAAGAAATTAAACATTTCATACAAGAAAGTGCGGGTCAGCATGGACAAATGGATAACAGCACTCATTCTTAAACATCCAGTGTGCTGATGCTGAGTTAGCAGATTCAACCCCTACACAGGTCAGTTGGACTAAAATGTTGACTTCTCACATCCTTGATTTGAGGATGTAAATTACAAGTGCCTCTGAAATCAGAGTGGGTTCATCTGATGGCGAGGGACACTGAAAATAGGGAAGGCTAATCTACACCGGGCTTCCTGGTCAAGGTGTTAACGTCTTTCTTCGTAATCCTGTATATTCTCGTGAGTAACGCAGCTGCGCGAGAATAGGTAGTGGTTCGCGTCGCACTGTTAACTTATGGGTGTATGTGAGCTGGTGGCTCAGAAAGCAATGGCAAACTACTGTGCGTAATCTTGCAGCTGAAAAATGCTGGTGTTGACTGCAACGTCCTGAAAGGAATATGTAACATTTAAAAATTAAAAAAATCTACATGGGGATAAAATCAGTCCAGTGCACTAGAAGTAGTAGCTTGTTTGTGGACTACACTTGTGTTCAAAGTGAGGTGTCAAACTGCCATCTACTGCCTATAGTACTTGGCAGTGTAGGACAGGGGGGTCTTGAGCATGAGGAATTCAGGCCCCCTGGCTAGTGCAGTTGCTGCAAACTGTGCAAGTTAGGGTTTTCTTTTCAATGTGAGCGATCACAAAAGCAAATAACAAAAAAATACAAGACAGTAATCCACAAAAGCAACTGATCCAAAACTTGATCACTTTTACTTTTTCTAATGTTGTTAAAATAAAACAGGCCTACAAAGTTCCCCTACGCTCCTCTCCTCACTTGTGGGTGTTAATAATACTTTCCCTATTATTATGTGTGAGGAAGGGCAGAACCAACATACTGGAAGCAGCACAAGACTGCTAAGACACCACGACTTCCTGTCTAACAACAGTCAAACATCTGAGCCCATGATCTCGTGTCATTCTCAATGTCTAACAGCAAGCTGTCTTCAACACACACTTGTTGAACTCCAAGGATTGTGAACACCAAAAACAAGAGAGTTCTCAGAATATCTGGTACTGAAGTTTGCATTTGCACAGGCTCTACACGCATCCCCATAATTTCTGGCCTTATTAAAGAAGGTTATCATGTCTGTTCATCTCACTTAAAGACACTGACACATGAAACTAGTCTCCTGTTTGAAAATCACTAGGTTTTCTGTCCTCAGCTTTATTCATTCATTCATTCAGTAGCATGTCCTTTGAAGAACATCGCTTCCGGAAAACTTCTCGGTCATTAGCAAGATGTCCCGCATCCGATACACCCATATGGAGATCATCTACCACATCCTGCACCTATCTTCTCTTTGGCCTTTCACTTCCTCTTTTCCCAGGCTTATAACCTCCATTATTATTCTCTGCAAACTTTCATAACGTTTCAAGTGACCAAAATATTTTAATTTTCTTTGTTTTACCATCTTTAGTAGCCAACCTTCTTCAATATTTAAATCTTGTTGTATGGATACATTTGTTCTTTTCAGTATCCAAGATAGTCTTATAACCTCCATTATTATTCTCTGCAAACTTTCATAACGTTTCAAGTGACCAAAATATTTTAATTTTCTTTGTTTTACCATCTTTAGTAGCCAACCTTCTTCAATATTTAAATCTTGTTGTATGGATACATTTGTTCTTTTCAGTATCCAAGATAGTCTTTGAACCCATCTATAACATTTATATTCAAAAGCATTTATGCGCTGTTCAGCTTGTTTAGTAAGTGTTCAGGTCTCACATGCGTATGTTGCAGCGAGAAAGATGTATGCTCTTAAAAATCTAATTTTTTAGGTCTATCTGACCCTCACCACAATTTATTTAGTTCTTTTAGTTTTTGAAGAGCAATAGATATTTGACTTTTAATTTCTTTCATTATCATTCTGTCATACCCCTACTCTGCTAACCATCCTCAGCTATATGCCTCTGACAATCCAAGGCCTCACTTCTCAAAGGCATAGCTAACACACAGCAACAGGCCTTAGGAGCCTTTGAACAAGCCTTAGGCATATCAGGTATTTGATGCTAGCCCCATATTGTTATGAACTAATCGGCACTCTAGGAGTGATTTGGTAAATATTGTGCCAGCTGCCTTTACTTCCCCAGGCATTTCCTGGTACCTATTTTAGGCTGGGTGGATCTGGGAGCCCATGTTAAGTTTTAACATCTGCCTCAGTGTGAACTGAAACTCATGACCACCAGGCAAATGTAGTTAGTTGAGTGAGCACAGAACTGCCTAGCATCTCTTCTAACATTTTGCCAAAAGGCCACATGGAAAACACATACCATCCATCCATCATGTGCCATGCCGGTAAGCGTGGGCGGTCATGTTCTGCCATCTCACTCGATCAACAGAGTCGTGGATAAGTTCCGTGTTTTTGTCTCGACCATGCCACAAGGCCAAACCATCCAGATACTTGTTTCTAGGTCTTCCCCTTGGTCTGTTCCCCTCGATCTTACCAGTTGTCACCAAGTTCTCCAAATCATTTCTTCTCATAACATGCCCAAAAAATTGTGACTGTCTACGTCTAATAAACACATACAGTGTACCAATATTCATGACAATATTTCTGCCAAACTCACCGATATCTATGAAAATATTTCTGCCAAACTGACCAATATCTATGACAATATTTCTGCCAAACTCATCAATCATAATCATCAAGTGCCCTGCCAGATGCCGTAGGCGTTCATGGCTCTCCACAGACCTCAGTCCTTGGTGTTCTGGATCAACTCTGCTGATATTCTTCCATGCCACCGTCTCAATCCATCCTGCATCACCTCTCTTGGTTGGCCTCTGCCTTTCCAGTCATCACGATGTTCTCCCATGCTTCTCATCTCATCATATGGTCCAAGAAAGCTGTTTGTCTCTTTCTTATTGTTGTATATGTTCTAGTTTCATTAGCCTCTTTCAGGCAATCGTTGTTAGTTACTCTGGCAGCCCAAGGAATTTGCAACATTCGTCTCAGGAACCACATCTCTGTTGTTTCATAGTTCTTCCTAATTTGTTTATTTACATTCCAAGATTCACTTCCATACAGCAAAATAGATTCTATACAGCACTTCAGCACTCTCTTGCTTACATTCAATGATAGTGACTTATTGCATAAGATACTTTTCATTTTCTAAAATGCAGCTTTTGCTTTCCCTATTCTGTTCTTAATCTATCCTGTACACATTCCATCTGATGTTATAAATGTTCTTAGGTATTTAAAATTGTCCACTTGGTTAAGAATGTTCCCTTCTATTTCTATTTCACATTGTGGTGTCACCTTTTCCTTTGATATCACCATTGTTACTGTTTTCCTGAAATCTATGACAATATTTCTGATAAACTCACCAATACGTCTGACAATATTTCTGACAAACTCACCAATATCTATGACAATATTTCTGACAAACTCTCAATCTCAGACAAATATAGTTATATTTTGATATTCAGTTGCAAAATAGCTATTTATATATTTTTTACAACTCCACGGTTGCATGCAAATAAATACAACATTTACTATGATAAACAATTAAATGGTCAGAACAATATATAACCACATCTTGAAAAAAAAAATAAAACAAATTATAAAAGATATGTAATCTATCACTGGCAACAGGCCCAGATATTGTGCACACAATTAAAGATGCAAACAGATGATCAGTTAATCAGAGAATACTAAACCAACGTGAAAAGAAAGCAAACTGAAATTACTCAAATCAAGAATGCCAAAATTCCAGCTAAAAGTAAATTAATGAAATTATTCGTGAAAATTAATAAATAGTGCTCGTGCTTTGTTGTCATTTGGCCCAACAATTTCTTATACACAACAGTACACCTCTGAAGCAAACTAAACACAATATTCCCTGATCAGATGCTGACATTCAGGAGTCCAGTACTCTTAGGTCTTCACACATTATATTTCTCTCTTCGCCACCTTACCTTTCCAAGCAATTCCTATCGAATTCTGAAAACTGTCAAGTACACTTTTGATTTACTCATTTTCCTAGCTGTCTTTCCCACATTCTATCATGATATTTTTGTTGTTGGTATTTTGATTCCATATTTACAGACATGTGTGGTTCTACAATGTCATTTTGTTTCCATATTTCGATATCTTGCTCACTCAGTGTAACTCTCTGTCTTTGATGCTAACTGCAACTATTTCTCACAAGCAGTACAGTAATCTATGTCTTGGGATAAAGGAGTTAAATAGTAACACTATGTGGAGAGTGTTAAAGTAACAATATGGTTACAGCGGTTTAACAAAAAAACTGAATGGGACAGGAGTTGAGACAAGTATAACATGCAATGATTAATTGAGAAAACTATGATTGGTTGCCTTGTACAGAATGGGTTAAAGGTTGGCATGATTTATTAATTAAATCAAATATGGACGGATCAACTACCAATTACCTCTCTTGCAAAGACCTCATGCCATTTAATAAGAAAAAATTTGCAATACACAATCCAATGCACTGGCTTTCATAAAATCATGCTACAGTACTAGTTTTACAAAGGTAAGGATACAGAAATGCACCTTGCAGATATTGCAATAAAAATAAGTATTAAATGTTAAAATCCTTACATCCTAAGTGTTAATGTATGTTGAAACATTCTAGCCTATTCAGTAACAATATAACCAATCCTAAATGCTGAATACATCATTTCTATAAAATCCCTGTAATTGTCATCATGGTTTCTGTGTAGTGAATAGTTATTTTCCATATGAAGTTTTCATCATTAATTCGAGGTTTCCCCTATACTCTAGATCACAAACTCTTTTGGTGGCTTGAGATCTAAAACCTGTCTCTGAGTGGCTCAAATGGAAGAGAGACACTAGGGTACTTGTGAGAACCTGCAGATGGCTGGATTCACAAAGGCAACAAACCTGTTTGTTTAGACTGCTGAATAAAGAAAAACTACTGCAGGATGGGAGAAGGAACAGAAGGAGGAGGAGAATTCTAGGTTTTCAGTTTTATTATTTGAAATGACAGGTTCTCAAAATGTTTTAGATGCTCCTTGTCTTCTATTTTTGCTTATGGCGAAACTGGATATATATCATTTTTTAAGCTTCCTTAACCAGAGTGTGAATGGGTCTTAACTGTGATGGAACAAATGTTCTATTTATAATGGTGGTGGAACAAATGGTCTACTTATATCTGTGGTGGAATAAGTGTTCTACTTATGTCTGTGGTGGAATAATTGTTCTACTTATATCTGTGGTGAAATAAATGTTCTACTTATATCTGTGGTGGAATAATTGTTCTACTTATATCTGTGTTGGAATAATTGTTCTACTTATATCTGTGGTGGAATAAATGTTCTACTTATATCTGTGGTGGAATAAGTGTTCTACTTATGTCTGTGGTAGAACAAATGTTCTACTTATATCTGTGGTAGAATAAATGTTCTACTTATTTCTGTGGTGGAACAAATGTTCTACTTATATCTGTGGTAGAATAAATGTTCTACTTATATCTGTGGTAGAATAAATGTTCTACTTATATCTGTGGTAGAATAAATGTTCTACTTATATCTGTGGTAGAATAAATGTTCTACTTATATCTGTGGTAGAATAAATGTTCTACTTATATCTGTGGTAGAATAAATGTTCTACTTATATCTGTGGTAGAATAAATGTTCTACTTATATCTGTGGTAGAATAAATGTTCTACTTAAAACTGTGGCAACCATTATCCTAGTAAATACCACGGATGAAGAAAAATACAGGAGTGGACCTAATTAAACAAAGGTTTTCATCAAACCTGACCTGACAATAAATAACCTGACTTGACAATTAGCACCTGGGTTAAAGATAAAAGACAGAGAACTTACTTTCAGTAACAATTTATTTGATTCATTACACTGGTTACTTAACTGTTGCCGTTTTTTGTTGTTGTTGTTGCCAAGCTTGGGATATTAAAGAGTTTCCTCAACAGAACTTCTGAATATACATATTTCAAACAGTTTTTAAGATCTTTAGCCTTAAAAAAAAAAAAAAACCAACACTGACAGCAATAGCAACAGAAAACAAAGAGTTATGTCACAAATCACGCGCTTGATTAAATAAACTTTCAGAAACATACTGAACTTAACAAAATCATCTGTGTTATTCTTGTTCCAGGGTACACAGGTGTAAAATTAAACGAACGAGCAGGTAGGCTTGTCTGCTGTTGGAAGTGGACTAACAATGGCCCAGGCCAACATCCTGAATCCCTCTCATGGAGGCTAGTCAAATAAACGACTCAGGCAAGGATGTGACTTTAACCAGACTGCAAGAACATTAAGTCAAACAGGGTGAAGCCAGACACGAGGCCATGCAGAGAGCCAAAGAAGAGTAAATCAACACACACCTGGAGTTGTTAAGTCTCTTTACATTGAGGACATACTGAGGAGGGAATCCGAGCACTTAACTGAATGTCTTGATGTGAAATTAGGATGATCTGCTGATTAACTAACATAAGCATGTCAATTTGAAGCTTCAAATGATACAAATAAAGCTACATTATCCACCGCAAGTTGTGTTTGGTTATTTGTGTGCATGCTTACGCCGTGACGCTCAAGTATGTGCTTATTATATGCCTACACAAAAACACCTATCAGCGTGAGAGCACATAAAGTTTTAAAGCCCAAGTTTCTGTCAGGGGCAGCAGATGCACCAGATTTCAAGATCCTTCAAGAAAGACGTAAATAATCTCAGAGACACACAGCTGTTTCAAACCTCAGCTAGCTATGTTTCAAGCAAAATTTCATCGACTTTCATACAAATTTTAATAGAACAGAAAGTTGTTAAAAAATGTTCTAGAAATGAACATTAAATCCTTGAAAAATAATTTATGGCCTGTAATCTAAACAGCAAATTGTCAAATAAAATCAAAACTGTCCACTGATGAATAATTCATGCAAAACAGAAAATGAAGACAACAATTAAGTACCACTTATAACCATAATGGTCAGAATTGCATGAATTCATATTCCATTTATAAATAAGCTGTTTTATAACATACACAAACTCAAACACATAACAGTTTTGCAATCAAAGTATAAATGACAGCAATGCCTGAAATTTGTCACATGACTTTGCACATACCACATGTTGACAGTGACAGGAGTACAGGAAAGACAAGCACAAGTGAGATCCACCACCTCGCCACCTCCCCAGGTAGATCAACTAGGAGTCTCCTGCCACATCCGTCCCGTACTTTGAAGCCAGAGACCGGGCCATGTACTGCCAGTACTCCCTACGGAGAGTGTCGTGTTCATCTGCTAGTTCGTTGCATAGCTGTAGAAGAAATGTTTTGAATGGCATGAATATAAATATACCAGTGTAGCAATCATGCACGTCAGCCGACACTATAGTTTAAGGGCGGTGAACATGTCTCACAATTTCCCGACATGCTGAATCAAGGGTTCGAAACCAGCCGCAGACAATTTGCAAGCAGACAGCCTTGTTGATTTTAATGGTATGAGCATTGGGTATTCGCCGGCTCCATGGCTAAACAATTACGGACGCAGTTTGTAATCTCATAAACCACGTTCGAAACACAGCTACGGACGATTTGGCAGCAGACAGCCTTGCGTTTTTTATGAAATGGTATGGGTGCCGGTTGTTCAGAAAGCCATGGCAAACTACTGAACGTAAGCTTGCTCAGGAATCACAAACAGCCAAAAAATGCTGCGGTTGACTGCTACGTCCTGTAAAGGATATGTAACTAACTTTTTTTTATATTGGCTTTCCAGAAAGCAATGGTAAACTACTGACCACAACAACTGGCTAGTAAATCACACTCAGCCAAAACATGCTGGGCTTTATTGTGATGTCCTGTAAAGTGCAAGCAACTGACATTTTTGAAGTCATGATCATTACAAATGTCTGTGTGTGTATATATATATATAATGCTTACCAAACAGAATGGTGTAATCAACGGAAGAAAGATTTGTTTTGGTTGAACAAGTGTTTCAAAATGGAAGAAACCTACGCAAATTGCGTAATATCAAGGTGAAATTTGGCCTGCTCATTCTCTAGATCTAATTTCCATTAGATTATTATCTGTGGGGTTTCTTGAAAGGAAATGTTTACAAAAATAATGTACGCACAATTGAGAAGCACCTGAAAGAAGCAGTCAGTATTACCATTCAAGAAATAACAACAGACACGTTGCAGAAGGTATTTAGACGTGTACAGTCATGTCTTAAAGCCTGTGGTGGACATTTCCAACACCTGTTATAGTGAATTCTTATGTGTGTTATATATATATATATATAATGCTTTATAGGATGTCACAATAAAGCCCAGTTCATATATATAATTTTATTTTGCAACAGCAATGTTCCCAAAATGTGCACTCTGGCATCTTTCCTTCATAAAACATGTTGCTTTATTTGTTGATGATTCTAAATGTTCTACTCCAAAGCATTAACTACAATGGTCCTTTATCTACTATTCCCAGTCTCTTCCAATGCTGGAAATGTCTAGCAATGTTTGTCTGTTCTTTCCTGAAATGTACAATACCCATTGCCGTTTCCTTTCTTATACAGCCAATGGCATTTGTTGCTGTTTCTTCTTCTACTTTTCATCTTCCAATGCTGCCTATATCCTCAACAAATTCAAGTCAATCCCACTGTAGACTTGTTCACGATTGGTTGGAATTTGCAGCTAAAGTTTTCTATCGGATGAGGTAGCCAGTCTTACACCAACCCTCCTTAGTTGCCATAAACAACATGCATGGCACTGAAGACGACTGGAAAGATAGAGGGGAAGAGAGGCAGAGGTCAATCGAGGGGAAGAGAGGCAGAGGCCGACCAAGAGAAATTACGCTGGATGGATTGAGATGGTGGAATGGAGGAATATCAGCAGCAGATTTGATCCAGAACACCAAAGACTGAGATATGTGGAAAAACATAACCCTTACGCCATGATGATGATGATGATGATGATGATGGCAGGTTACAGTGTTATTATTCTTTGCTTCATTTATGGGCCCTAGTAACACACGAGTGATGGTAGTTGCTTCGTACTTTTTAACTTTTCAAATAATTTTATATTTCACTTTGCAGGTCCGCATGGCCGAATGGGTAAGAACATGTGTTTTTAAATAACTGGTGTGCTAATGCCAAGGTAAGTGGTTCAACCCCTACGCAGGACAGCTGGACTAAAATGTTGACCTGTCATCCTGGACTTGGGGATGTAAATTACAAGTACCTCTAAAGTCAGAGTGGGTTTGCCTGATGGGCGGGGACACTGTTAATAGGGAAAGCTAACCCAAACACAAAATTCAGTCCATCAATACTATAAATTGTGTGTATGGCCTTCGCTTGAGTTAGCGAAAGATAGTGAGCGAGCGAGTGAGCGAGCGGGGGGGAAAACAAATATTTCACTTTGGCAAGCAACTTTTCTTCACAAATAGATTACTTCAATTACAACAACAACAAAAACAATGCCTATATCAAATCTCACCTGTGTAGCTTTCTGCAAATTTTCTTCTTTCTTTGGTTTTCCCAGCTCCAGCATCTCTTCGTAACAATCAATCATGCAGGCCATGAGGAAGGGGGAGCGAATCTGCTTGCAATACAGTTCCTGACAAAACTCCATAACTTTGGGATAATCACTCAACTTTCGATCCAGAAGCACACTGGAAATATACAGACAGAAAACTTCATCAGTCACACTGTAATTGTCATAATGTAATTCATAAAGAATCACATGAAGACCAATTAAATTCTCCATCGGTCAAAAGTGATGGTTTTCACTAAAACAACATGTCACAAAGTGAACAACCTTTTGCCCAGCTCATATTTTGTATATTGCAATAAAACAGTTTGAGAAGTCCCACACATAGCAGAGTGTTAACCTACTTGTTTTTCTGTCCTAAGCATTCCACCATGTGTGATATAAACAAAAGCATGAGGAGTGATCATCTATTCTTCCTATGCATCAATCCATGTGTCACTCGTCTTTTGCCTTTTATCCCCAACAAAGCATAGCCCCTCAGTCAACTTACAAAAACTCTGCTATAGCTCTGTAGGTCAGTTGACAGGAATTGACATTGTGAGTAAATTAATGTGTGGAAGTGGCACAGAAAGGTCATTCTCACATAATGTATGTACTCCCATTTCTTGGGCCTGTGCCCATCCCCTTCAGCTCTCCCCTATAGTGATTGATATCTCCTTTTCCCCTCCACCATCCTCAATACTTATTTCACAGTAGCTTACTTTATCCACTATGTCACTTCCTGTTAGATGACCTAAAGAGCTGGTGTCAGTTTGTTGTGCTTTAGGATTTAGAAATCTCCAGTACCTTAGAAAAGTGATTTTTAATGTACGTGAATCAGTCTCTTATTATTCATGTGCTGATGAGGCTTTCTAGTCTCAGCGTTCTTTCTGTCACTTGTAATTGTGTTCTCGCAAAGCTGACGAATTATGCATTCCACTTTTGTTGATTTACTAATGATATTTCTTGAGTCTCCCAGACTCTGCTAAATAATATATGCAGTAATTTGATTGAGATGTTTATACTGGCTTTAACAGCTTCTGCTGAGATACCATCGGAATCAGCAGCTTTTCCATCCTTCAGGAGTCTGACAGATTTTCTAATTTCAACTTTAGACAGCTGTATCCAGCTCCACCTCTGCAGGCTGGATATCTGGGAGTGGGGGAATCTTTGGGAAGTCCCACTCAATTATCTACATCTGCTTTTTTATTTATTTCTTCTATTGTTTTAAGAGTCTCAGCTGTTACCCATGCATTCGGTTTTCGTTTCTTCCCCCCCCCCCCCCAAGGACTTCCTTACATGATTCATTCCAAATGCTTTTAATCTGCTGTCAGCAGTCTTCTGAACTCACCTTGTCTACTGTTACAGAACCTAGTACTTATTTGAGACTGACCATATATTGTTCCTTAATTTCTTTATTTCAGAGATAACCTACATTGTGTTAATTTCCATGTTTATAAGATGTTATGTATCGTTTTGAGTTTCAGCTTAATTTTACTCATCAACAGATGGTGATCTGAATCTACATATGCACCTCTCAATACTTTAATGTCAAGTACAGATTATCTGAATTCCTTGTTAATACAGACATGATCAATTTAATTGTTTGTAATGTGATCTGGTAATACCCATGTTGCTTCGTGTATTCTTGTTTGTGGTATAATACAAGGGGCTTCTCATAAGTCTTTAGCCTGACCATGAAGGAGTAGGCAGAGAAAATTGAAATTTGGCACAGTATAGCTCATTCAATTTGTAATGGACATATGAATTATGAATTTCCCTCCTCAACTGGCTTTCCCGATATGGTGCATGGCACAACACACCCTATTGACCAGATCTGCACATCCAACGGTTTGTCAGAACAATGGAGAAATCAGATGACAGGACTGTGATAAAATTTGGATGTTACAAGGAAAAACACCTACAGAGATACACAAGGAGATGGAACCAGTGTTTGAGGAAGTCTGTCCTTCGCAGGCTTCTGTAAAATTTTGGTGTTTGCAGTTTAAGTGTGGCTGTTCCCAAGTTGCCGATCTGCCAAGATCAGAACGACCATCCTCAGAGTACAATGATGCAAAAGTGAAGAAAATCATAGACCAGGATAGGAAAATGACAAATGTAGAGATATCGGGTTCAGCAAAACTGAGTAAGGGTAGTTTTTAGAATTTTACACAACAGACTGAACATGAGAAAAGTGTGTACCCACGGGGTCCCACGCCTGCTGACATGTGAACAGAAACAAACACGGGTTGATTGCTGTGGCCATTTGCTCAACATGTGGCGGTCGAAAAACATGTTGACGACCATGGTGACGGTAGATGAGACTTGGATTCACCATTATGACCCATAATCAAAAATTGCCAGCATGCAGTGGAAAACCCCGGGCTCGCCAACACATGTCAAGCCAAGAGCACAAAAATCTGCAAGAAAAGTGATACTAACTATTTTTTGGGATGTCAAAGGTATCATATTGAAAGATTACATGCTTCATGGCAACATGGTTAATGGCAAGTAACTTATCAAACTAAGAAAAGCTGTGACCAGAAAACGAAGGATAGTGTGTTCGCAAATTCTGCCTTTGTTTCGAGACAATGCGCTCTCCCATAAAGCATGGCTTGTGCTGCAAACTGCCAACGATTTGAATATTGAAATTCTTCCACACCCACCATATTCTCCAGATTTGGCTCCATCAGGCTTTTTTTCTTTTCCCAAATCTTAAAAAACAGCTGAAAGGAAATCGTTTTGACAGTGATGAAGATGTCATACTGGCTTGTGATAACTGGTTTATTCGAAAAATAGGTTGTTTTATTCTGAATGAGTTTTCAAGGTCACGCAGAGATGGCAGAAATGCATAAATTCAGGTGGTGGCTACATTGAGAAGGAATAAGCACTGTGCCAAACTTCGATTTTCTCTGCCTACTCCTTCATGGTCAGGCTAAAGACTTATGACAAGCCCCTTGTATTTCCTTCAATTCATTGCACAAATATTTGTGAATAATTATCCATTTTCATTTATTTCCCCAAGTTTAAGTTTCCCCATAATCTCTTCAAGCCCACAATATCCTATCCTTTCTTGGAAGTCAGATCACCAATAAAAATGTTGATACTGGCATTTCCTGGATTACCTTCAAGTTTTATGTAATATTCCTCCTTTAGTGGTTCATCTCTAAGAGTAGTTGGTGCATAACACTGGATAACATTCATGTTTACTTTCTTCTTTTTTTTTTTGGTTCCAAATGTCATCGTCATGTAACAGGTCCCTTGTAGAACATCGCTCTCATTACAGCTCACCGAAGAGTCTCCTGATCTCTCGCCATTTTTCCTCAACTCATACACCTTTGTGGCCGAGGTGTCTGCAATGTCCTATCTCCATCTTCATGCTGGTCAAACCTTGTCTTCCATCATTGTTCCTCCAAGCCACTATGAGATTTCATATGGCCAAAGTATTTTAGTTTTGATACACTTTATGAGCTAGTCTTCTTTGATGTTCAGATCTGGTAGAGTTTCATTATTATTTTGGTTCTTCGTCACGATATTCTAAGAATAAAATTTAAAGTCTCCATTTTCTTATTTAGTGATTGCAAAACGGTCAATGGGTTCACATCCATATGTTGCCACAGGAAAGATGCATGTTCTCATAAACTGAACTTGAACTTGTCTGCTAATGTTGTGCTATAGGTTCTTAATACTGTTTAACATCTGCATTGATATGGCAAGCATGTGCCTGACTTTTTCAAATGTTGTTGATTATGAAGTCAAGATATTTAAAGTTGGTGTTATTTTCAATTTCTTAAATGTTTATTGTGGATGGTACTAAATGTAGCTATTATTAATCTAAAACTCACTGCTCCCCCATTCTTTTAATGGTTTCTCTACCTCTTCATACAGCATTGGGACCACTGCTTCAGAGTGAGGGGTATTTTTTCTCTGTTCGGCCGGAGAACAGAAATGTTTCACATGTGTTTATAAGCTTTTTGCAGCAGTCCAGGTACTAATTCAAAACAGTTTGTGTGTTGATCACGCTTGTTTCAGATTCCAAGCTAAGTATTCTAGTTTTATTATGTTTTCTGTTGTTTTGTTTTTCTTGTTCGTTGATAAAGACTTCATTGAAACGCTCATCTGTATCTCTGTGTATTTTTCTTTTGTTCAGCTTCCTAGTCACATCTGGTATTTTTATTCAGACTCCAACATCAGCTGTCGGCATCTATGGTTAGAGGTAGTGAATGCAGTTTGACAATCCTGAAATACTGGGTTCAAAATCAACCATAGGCGATCATAGATCGCTTTGTACTGATTTTCACAATGGTATGATCATCTGCCGTTCACGTAGGTCAGCATGGCCGAATAGATAAGAATACATGTTCTTAAACATCCTGTGTGCTGATGCCGAGGTCAGGGGTTCAACCCCTACACCGGAGAGTTGGACTAAAATGTTGACCTATCGTCCTTGACTTGGGGATGTTAATTACAAGTACATCTGAAGTCGGAGTGGGTTCGCCTGATGGCAAAAGACACTGTTAATAAGTAACGCTAATCCACACGCAAAATTCAATCCAGCACTAATAGAAGTTGTGTGTACGTACTACTACGCTTGAGTTCAAAGCGAGTGAACGCAAAAACAAACACAAAAATCTGCCGTTCATGAAGCAATAGCAAACTAATTAGCATAAAATTGTCTAGAAATCCCAAACAGCCAAAAAATGCTGGTGTTGACCGCAACGTCCTGCAAAAGAACCGGAACCGACTTTTATTTTTTTGCTTTAACTTGTATCAGTTCAGCAGCAGTCATCTTGCTTTTTCATACCAGTCCAGAGCAGATTGGTTAAATTAACAAGTAGGTCAGAGTTGGTTAATATAACAATTTGTGGGACGGAATGGGTTAATTCTGTTCCCAGCTTCATCAACAATAACTAACCCTTTCATGTAGTTCCAAGCACTCTCGTTGTTTGGAGCTTTACGAATATAGTCCTGAGCATACCTGGCAGGGAAGAAATAGAAAATATACTGTGTGTTTTCCCAGGAAGCAAGAGAACAGTATTTGTTAATGTACTCAAGAAAACACAACACACATAGGAACATTTTTACACTAAAAGACATAAAACCATTAGTTGTTCTGTCCACTTTTATTTCAACACTTGTGAATACCGTCAGCAATGTTCTGTTTTCTTGCTGTTAAATATGGTTGATTTCATCTGCTGCTGTCCTTATGTTCTCCTAATGCAACATTGGCCTTCAACCAGTTCATGCCAAGTTGTCCTATCCTTCGCTGTCTCCTGAGCTCCCTCCATGTCCTCCTCGTGTTATTCATCTCTGTCTCTAACTCACTTCTTCATGTGTTCTAAATCTCCTTCTATTTAATTTTCCGTGGGTTCCAGAGGAAGGACATTCTAGTTATACTATTTTATACTATTAATAGGTTTTCTCACTGTCTTAGCCAAAGCTAGTCTTTATTATTATTATTATTATTGTTGTTATTCTTTGTTTAAGTATACAAGAAGCAGGGAAACAATGTGTTTTAGTGGGGGTTTTATTTCAATGTTTTTTTTATTTTTCAGGTTTCAATAGTTACGATGGGTGCTCATCACATATGCAGACTATCTTATTCGTAACAAAATCTTTCAGAGTAGATTAGCACAAACTGCTAACTTTATGATGCATCATGGTTAAGTACCGTGATTTATTTACTAACAATATCACATGCACACCCTGATCATGAAACACTTTGTCTGTATCCTTGAATTTAAAAAAAATAGCTAAGGAAGATAATTAAATGATGATTAATACAGAAGTGGCCTGGAGGAACAAAGTAACAACAACATATAATAGTAAATAATAACAGCATAAATGATTATGCCCCAATGTGAAAATCTAGAGAAGAAGAAAAAAAGAACAAAGAATCCAGCAAGAATGAATGCTGAAGGGAAATGTAACACAATCAACACACAAATTTTGAAAGCTGAAGTTAATAAATTAAAAAAAATTTTTTTTTTTCAAATTTATGTCTTTAGGATACCAAAAAGAGTGTATTTATTTGAATGCCACAAGGAGAACAGAATGCTAAGATGCCAGGAAATAAAAATACCACGTTAAAGAAAAGCACACTTTTCAACGTCATGATGAGTACTGAGTATATGATACTATCCCCATACGTTCATAAACCACTCAGATCAAAACAAGTGATCTGGTCAATATCACGCTAGCCACGTTTACTTCCCAGATGTTCTAGTACTAATTTTAGGCCGGACCCACCCAGGAGATAGAGCAAATTTTTTAAAATCCCCATCTCAACAAGGATTTGAACAAACAATTTCCGCGCCGACAGGCATGCATACTAGCCACTGAGCAACCATGGCTCCTAAAGATATATAATACAAATGACATTCTTATACACACTTGATCATTTAGTGTAAAATATCAATCTTTTTAAAAATGGGTTTACTCCTTAACATGGCATTTCATACCCTCTCCCTATCTTAAATTACATATATTCATTTGAAGGCAACTTCAATATTTTCCTGACCTAATGGCACTGAAGGAGTGGCTACATCCCATCATCCCACCCATCTGAACTCTTCAGATCAATCCCAGAGCCATGAAACAAATCCTGTTTAAAGGAAGGTAGATTTGAACCCAAGTCCACCCTGTTGCCATGCAAGTACTGTGCCATTATGCAACTGCTACTCCTACCTATTTCAGTCAGCAAACAGATATGATAATACCCTGTCATCTAATAACAATACATAATGACCTATGGAATATTCTATGCATACAAGTATTCTTGGTGTTTGTCCATCAAGAATGATGATGACCATTCATTTCATCCAGTGGGGTTGAAAGTTTGCAGCCATGAGTTCCTAGATGGTTCGTAAGGCCTAATTTGGCTCGAAATGTTCTTTGACAATGTGCATGCTTGACGTTACGGAAGGAGGATCCTCCTGCAGTGGTTTTTCTGTCCAGCCTTTTCTTCACAGCTCTTGCAGTCCAGTTTGCTCCATAAGTGACTACACCCTTGCGCAATGATGTACGCCACGAATTTCAGTCTTTGGCAGCAGTATGGAAGTAAAACACACACAAAATACAAGTAAAAGACCATTTTCCCTGCTTTGTACGAGGGTAAGTTAATATGTAAGTCACAAATGGCTGTAGAAAAATAACTAATTATGATAACAACTTGAAACTAGTTTATTTTTATAAGTACATTGTCCCTTTTTTTCTCAACATAATTTCCACCAACATTGATGCACTTATCGTTTCATCAGTCCTCCCAAACCGGCTGCATAGAACTGCGTGCTTTGTTTTAATTTACCAGCCATCCCACAGAACTGTGTGACTTACTTATTGACTCACCCTCGTTAACTTTTTCCTACACAGCTATGCACCGCTTTACGGGACAAACATTTGTCAGCATAAACACTGACAACCCACCTTGGCGGGAGACATTTCACGAATAACGCCAAAGTTGAATGTGAAATGAAAACGTAGTTTAGAAAACAGAGCACGTAATTCTATGCAGCCAGTTTGGGAGGACTGATAAAACGATGGGATAAGTGCATCAATGTTGCTGGAAATTATGTTGAGAAATAAAGGGACAATGTATGTATAACAATAAACTGGTTTCAAGTTGTCATATTTAGTTATTTTACTACAGCCATTTGTGACTTACCCTCGTATATTGGATATAGGCCCAAATATTTATACTCCAATCGGCATCTGATGGCTGATGTGGTCAACAGCACACCAATCACTTATACAAAACAGGACACTTGCTGGTGCCCATATTAAGCTGTGCCCACCTCGAAGCCCTGGTCAGTTTAAAACATCCACCTCGGTGGGGATTTGAAAACATAATCGCCAGGCTGCAGGCAACCTGTGCTATCACAGCCCTCATACTCTCCCATGGCAGATGAAATATTCTGTGCATACAAATATTCTTAATGACATACAGAATGCTCTGTGTATACAAATATATTTCCTTACTTTAGTTCTCTTGTCACAACATCATCTGTGAAGCCAGTCGTATTCTTAATGACAAAATGCCTCTGATTCCATGCTGAGTTATTACGCAGATCTTCTTTCAGAAGTGTGTCTACGTATTCCAATTCCTTGTCCCACAAGGAAAAGTGCTGGATGCACCACTGCCTAAAAATATAAAAACATATGGAACTTTTTTATTTCTCCTCGTATAAAATATTTCTTTTAGCTTGCCTGCATCAAAACTAGGTGCAAACAGTCAGTAAAATGTTTTACATGATACTCTGCAATTAACTCATATGTTGTATTTTTTTATATATGAATAATCGTTGTAATGTTTTTGGCAAATCGTAATTTACTTTTCGTAAGTGATAACAAATAGTTATGTTATTATGGTAGCTAACACAATATCCTTCCTAACTTTATATTACTTTAGTCTACTAATCACAAATGTGTGCCATGTATGCACAATAGATATATCAGTATGGACATTTGTTTATCCTTTATGTCAACACACTTTTTTTTACGCAAAAGTAACCCATAATGGTGTTAGGTGAAAGGACTTTACTTACACACAGGATGTGACATTTCTACGAATCATGATTAACTTAGCAATAATGTATATAATACATCAATTTAATTATTATATGACACATTATTATGAAATAGAAATGTTAATGTATTTGAAAGTGGATGTGCATATCAAAGGAAAATACTTATTTTTCTGCAATTTAAACTCTAATATGGTACAATTTATTGATATTTCAACAGAATAATAATTATTATTGCATGTAAATATTGTAGGGGGATTGTGGAAGGCTAGAAAACACACCACATTTATGTCTCAAGAAAAAGCATGCAGAAGTCACAGTTTAGTGACATGTTCAAAAACTTTATACCAGCCTTTGGACTAACTATTTTCAGTTTGACAAACTGGTAGCCAGTGTCTGTGGCTGAGGGGATAGTGAGACCTGCAATTTCACAATTCCCCGAAATACCAAGTTGAATCTTCAAAATCAGCCACAGAAGATTTGGAAACAGACAGCTTTGCGTTGAATTTTATAGTATGAGATGTTGACCGGTCAGAAAGCAGTGACAAACTTTTTTTTTTTATTCGCATATCCTTTTACAGGACATCGCTGTCAAAAGCAGCATCTTTCAGCTGTAGTGACAAACTACTGAACTAAAAGTTGCCAATACATGCTGAGATTGATTGCAATGTCCTGTAAAGGATATGCAGCTAACTTTAAACTGGTAAACTTGACCAAATCTAAATATAGGCTAAGGAATTCTCCACCTATATCACATAGCCAAAATTCCACCAACCAATACATGAGTGACACCTTGCAGTCTTGACAGACCAAAGTATGCAAGTTGGAATGTGGCCAAAATTCCATCACAATGCCTGGGCAGAGCTTCAGAAAAACATGTGGTGCCCAAACGACATGTTCCCTCTCTCTGTCTTGCCTTGTGTTTTCCAGAGGAATGGGTAACCAATACATCTGGCACAAGGTAGGCTGCAGAGGGCTGGTCGCTCAGCGTCAAACCTCTGAGACCTCGCCACCACGAGCAGGTGGCGAGTGGTGGCCAGACCCTGGAACCCGAGGGACCCGTCTTAGAGGCGTTCAGCCAAGTCCCACAGGTGAGGGTCTCATACGCGCCTGAACCGTAGGGCGCGTATATCTGTCAACACAAGTGTCCGGACCTGTGTAAAGCGTGTACTATCGTCAGACTCCCTGCCTTACTTTTGCGGATCCCACGACCACCAGGAATAGGCACGCCGGAGATATTGCACATCTGTTGCGAGCAAATCTCCCATCCTTTCACTTATAAACGATAAAAGTAGTGGAATTTCAATTGCGCTTGTGCTCCCACCTATGCTACACCCTTCATGTGTCTTCACAAAGTCAGACTAAGAGTCAAGCTCAACAGGGTCTTCTTTCCCCTCTGATTCTATACTCTATCTGTGTGTATGAGCTTGTAATTATGAAAAATCAGAAAATATGTACACTTTAATTTTGGGAGGAAAATAAATAAATAAATAAAATTATATTTACTACCACAAGATTAATTTGAAAAATAGTAGCAGACAAATGAATGATTCACAGTGCATACAATGTTGATTCATGAACACACAACATATTCATTATACATCAGTACATGCAATGTTCACCCAACATTACCTGTGCTGCCAAGCATGGTAGTTCTTAGCATCATCCTTTAGAATTTTCTCTGTGAATGCAAGTTCCTGAGAAGGATCTTCCAGCCACTCGACTATTACCCGTCTGTGATGCCTAAATGTAAGATACAGGATGGAAGTGGCAACTATTAGACTAAAACTGACATGTAATATATAAACTGTATAGTAAGGGAAGAATTTTCACACCTTGCTGCAACTTGGGTATACAGTGCAAGCCGTATATTTTTATAGACCAATCAGCACTCAATCAGAACCCGCTCCATGGTGAAGGGGTTACAGGCGAGGTTCGCGATCCTGTATACCCGTGTTCTAAACCGTCGTTCAGAAAGCAATGGCAAACTACTGAACGTAAACTTGCCAAGAGATCACAACAGTAAAAATGTTGGTGTTGACTGCAACGTTCTGTAAAGGATATGCAACTAACTAACAGCACTCAGTGGGTGATGTGGTCAATATCATACCGGTCAACCTTTAGTTCCCAAAGCATTTCCTGACACAATTTTAGGCAGCTTATAAGTAGCACAGGAAAATATATACACCACACATACATTAACCGTTTCACTAACACAGGGACTATAGTTGAAATAAACACACATTCAGCCACTCAACATACAATTCTGGCCATACATGCTGAAACTGTAGCCACTATTTACTTATCCTTCCATGCACTACAGACAATGCTGGCCAGAATATTGCAATCTGCTGCTGCCTTTCACCTCTCAATGAAGCATAGGCCCTCAACCAGTTCACGTCAAGCCTATTGTAGACACTCATGATTGGTTGGATTTTGCAGCTAGTTTTCTACAGGACAAGGCAGCCAGTCTCACACAATCTAATCTAAAATTATCTAATGAAAAACTCTGTATTTTGTGTATCTATATGTTGCTTTCACTCGTATTACGTTAATGGGATGCTATAGTATCTCATCAATTGCCAAAGAGATTTCCCATCAATGCTGTCAAGTGCCTTGTCATACCACCAGTGTTCCTTGTTTTATTTGGGTATTATATGTACACTCCCACTCTTCCATTTCTAACAGTATTTTGACCTGGCCCATGTGTGTAGACTCAGAGCCAAGAGGTCCTCTGGCTATTCTTCATTCTGTTCCTTGTCAAAAATGTCCTTCACTTTTGTCCAGATTTGTACTAGTAGTATATGTTAGGCTAAGGCTCAAATCAATGCATGTCTGGACATCATCAATTGTAATTCATGATGCATCTCTTACTCTCAGGGTTTATCTTAGGTGCAACTTGAAGTGTACATGAGTAAATGTAAAACATGAAACATTCTTTCAAGTGTTTACATACATACCAAACTTGGTAGTTTTTAGGGTTGTCTTCAATTACTTGTGATATGTATTTCAACTCCTCCTTCAAATCTTTATTTAGGTCTTGTAAAATATTTCTCCGGTAGTTCCTACATAAAAGAATAACAAAATGTACATGACCTGGTGTCAAAACTATTACATGTACATATATTCAGATATACTTTCCAACTGTGACTAATACTTTCTTGTGCAATAAGTATTGTCTTTCCCAATAAGTACTAATATTTTTTTGTTTCTATATTTTCTAAAGCAGTGTTTATGGAATCAATACTGACATTCTATTACTCAGTATGGGCTTTTCCTATTGTATACACATAAGCTAGTACATAGTTTAGTTTAGTTTAGTTTAGTCGTCGGATCAACATCACGGCACACGGTTTAACCCATAAGTGCTCCGTTTTCCTCCTAACTCAAACCTGAGTCTGGAGAAACTCAGCTCAATGCACAAACTCTGTTGCATCAGCGAGGATCCTGAAATACTTTGGGTAGATTTTTAACTCGAAATTTTGCCCGGGCAGCGCCGTTAGGCTTCTCTTTTTCGATTTCCAACTGCCAAGGGATTTTTTACGTGCGCAACAATACATACGAGCGTCCGATCTCACTACCCAGAGACCAGGGGCAATTTTATTACTGGAAGTTCTGGACTTCCAAGCTAGTACATAATTTTGTCTACTACAATTTTACACTATCAAAATAACCTATGAGGAAGCAAAGTGGTTTATAAGCTACAGATACAAGTAAGAAGCATCTCCTCCATACGTTTGGAACGTGACTGCATGTTCGGAGCGATGGCAGGTGGCTATGTCCCAGAGTTGACCGGTTTTTGCCTTATGCAGAAATGCGTGGCTGCTGGGCTTCTGGTTGACTGCCGCTGCCGTCGGTGATGAACTGTATTTTCGTGGACTGTGTGGGTGAACATCTAGGAAACATCCAGATAGGAAAATGACTGCCGATTCCATCAGAGATGAATTGGGTGTTTCGTGGGGGGCTGGTGTGTTGACATTCTGGCGGCGGCATTATGCACAGTGTATCTGTGCGGGCTGTTGTTTGTCGAGACTCCTGTCTTTTCCACTTTTCACATTGGGCAGCATTTTGTGTGATATTCACTGGCACAGGAACGAAGCATAATGGGGACGACCCGTTGCTGTGAAGTTGGAACTGCGACTAACTAACTAACTAACTATCTCCTCCATACCATCAGAAAGATGGTATTACAAACTCCACAAAAGAGAGCAAATAATAAGCTTCAAAAAGTAATCACTAGACTTAAAAGTTTGAGATACCATCTCTTCAACAAGCTAAAGATAGTAGCTATTGTGTAAGTGACAGACATCTAAACATTTACTGTTGGAGTGTCCCACAGAAAACAGAAAACACTGTTGGCCTACTTTAGCTCTACCTGAGAACAAACTCTTTGAAGATTTCAACAACTTCAAGTTGACTCGAACTTTACTTAAATTTATCAGGAATAAGTCTGGAGGTGTCAGTTGGTGGAGGGGGATGCACCACCGAAAGTATGAACTCATCATTTGTAAAGTGATAAAAAGTAAATGCTTTTTTTTCCCTCTGTAAATTCATTAAAGTGAGTCTTTAAACACCCTCTGCCAAGTGTTCCACTCAATTTACTTTAAGGACAGAAAATACAAAAAACACATACCACACAGAATAGTTGGCTGGGTTCAGTTCTGCTGCTTCTTTTGTAAGATCAAGTGCTCTTTCTGACTTCTCTTCTGAGGCTACCACAGCACGAAAGTAATCATACACATCACGAACTGTGGAAAATCACACATAACATCCAGATGAATTAAGAACACACAAATTGGATGTACAAAAATAACTGAACAGATAATCTAAACATAGAAATATTTATAGCAATTAATATTCAACAACACAGAAAGAGCAATTTTTTGGACAATGTATACAATTATTGGTTTACAACATGCCATACTGACAATACAGCACTATCAACTTCTTGGATAATAGATTTTATTGAAATTATAGACTGCTTTATGTAGTCCACTGAATTTGTTCATGTCTTTCAAGCTTGCAATTAATTATACAAAATGAATACAAAGCATGGAATTAATACAATGTAGGATATCTCAGAAAGAATGATTTATGATCACAGCCTGTAATAAGTACCAGATCCTGCAAGTTAGTAGACAAGGTGAGTACAGAAGACTACTGGCTGCAGGTTGACAGCAATTGGAACTTTTTCTTCTTCTTCTGCGTTCATCCGGAGTTTTTTTTCCGGATGTGATTGCGTTGTGCCTGTTTACAGCAGAGCTGCGTTCTTGTGCCGTTCGGCCGACACATCCGACTTCTGCGGGCAATTTTTGATCGGGTTAACCTTCCCGGCAATTGGAACAAATCTTGGAAACAGGAAATGAAAAGATAAAACATGAATAATGCTTGGAGCCCTTACAAAAATTAAAGAAAGAACAAATAAAAAAGAAATTGTAAACAACAGCAGCACCAGAGCTACGAAAATCAAGCCCTTGAAAAATACACAGAAGTTAATAAAGAAGTTAGAAAGTGGATATGGGCAGATACAAAATAAATTTAGATGTACAAAAGTAAAAGCAAAAGTAGCAGTGGCAAAAGGAAACCTCAAAGATGTTCACAGCACCACAAGGAAAATAGCAGGTATCATATAACCAATCAAGTGGACTTATGAAAAATAATAGTGGGAAACCAACATTGAAGATCAAATTAACAAACAAATGGGTTGAACACTTTGAAGAACATCTGAATAGACCAGTCTCAAAAGATGCCCCAGATATCCAGCCTGATTAAATTGAGCTAGGCAACTGTGATGCTGATTGCAGCATAGTAGATTCATTCCACATGCCGGGAAATTTGGATTTAAATGTTGACTTCTTGTCCTTGACTTGAAGAGGCAAATACAGTAATTAAAAAGTCAGATAGGGTTCACCTGATGGTAAAGGACACTGGCATTAGGAAAAGCTAACCATTACACAAAAATCAGTCCAGTGCTGGACTAAGCTTGAGTTCAAAGCAAGCAAATGAGACAAAAATAGAAATTAGAAATGCTATTAAACTTCTGAAGGGTAGGAGAACTGCTGGTCCAGATAGTATACTAACAGAAGCTAAAAACAGCCAATATAAACACCTCAATTGAATTACTGCACAGCAGGTCTGCATGGCCAAATGGATAAAAACGCATGTTCTTAAACACCCGATGTGCTGATGCCGAGGTAAGCGGTTCAACCCCTACACCGGCAGCTGGACTAAAATGTTGACCTGTCGTCCTTGACTTGGGGACATTAATTACAAGTACCTCTGAAGTCAGAGTGGGTTTGCCTAATGGTGAGGAACACTGTTAACAGGGAAAGCTAACCCATATGCAAAATTCAGTCCATCATCACTATAAATAGTGTGCATGGACTACGCTTGAGTTCAAAGCGAGCGAGCGCCAAAAAAAAAAATTACTGCACAAATTATTTAGCACAAATTATTTAGCAGAGTTCTTGAGGCTGAAGAAATTCCAGCAGACAGGAGTGAAGGATATTGGGTGAAGCTATCAAAGAAAAGAGACCTGAAGGAGTGTGTTAAGTTATACAGGAATAACACTGTCAGTTTCTGAGACAATATTAAGTAGGATCAATGCGGAGAGATTAAGAAATACCACTGACAAACACCTAAGGGATGAACAGGCAGGTTTCTGACAAACTAGATCCAGTCTATCGGTGGTGCATCCTCCTCCACTAGATCCTGCAACATTACATATACTAATAGAGTAAATGAATTCACCACTTTATATTGGATTACTAGACTACAAAAGACCATTGACCAATGACCAGAATCACTAAAACAGCATTAATAGGGAATCTCTGTGGAAACTGATGAGGCATTATGGGATCCCACAGAAGATCATTAACTTCATCAGTGCCATATATGATATGAAATGTAGTTCTGCATGAGGGAACACTAATGGATCCATTCAAGATAAGAACAGCTGTGTGGTAAGCATGTCCTTTACCGCCTGTAATATTCTTACTGACTATAGACTGGATTATGAAGACAACAGCTGCCACCATCAGAAAGAAACTCAATGGACTGACGGAACTGCCTGAAGATCTGCACTTTGCTGATGACATTGTTCTCATGGTC
>OY992878.1:80154827-80244574 GCA_963921405.1 Cepaea hortensis
ATCACGTTTCACCATCTCACACGATCACCAGGGACATCATGGTTCACCATCTCACACGATCACCAGGGACATCATGGTTCACCATCTCACATGATCACCATGTCAATAAGCATGGACATGATGGTTCACCATCTCACACGATCACCATGTCAATAAGCATGGACATCATGGTTCACCATCTCACACGATCACCATGTCAAGAAGCATGGACATCATGGTTCACCATCTCACATGATCACCATGTCAAGAAGCATGGACATCATGGTTCACCATCTCACACGATCACCACAATGGGGACATCATGGTTCACCATCTCACACGATCACCATGTCAATAAGCATGGACATCATGGTTCACCATCTCACATGATCACCATGTCAAGAAGCATGGACATCATGGTTCACCATCTCACATGATCACCATGTCAAGAAGCATGGACATCATGGTTCACCATCTCACATGATCACCATGTCAAGAAGCATGGACATCATGGTTCACCATCTCACACGATCACCAGGGACATCATGGTTCACCATCTCACACGATCACCATGTCAATAAGCATGGACATCATGGTTCACCATCTCACATGATCACCATGTCAAGAAGCATGGACATCATGGTTCACCATCTCACACGATCACCAGGGACATCATGGTTCACCATCTCACACGATCACCATGTCAATAAGCATGGACATGATGGTTCACCATCTCACACGATCACCATGTCAATAAGCATGGACATCATGGTTCACCATCTCACATGATCACCATGTCAATAAGCATGGACATCATGGTTCACCATCTCACACGATCACCAGGGACATCATGGTTCACCATCTCACACGATCACCATGTCAATAAGCATGGACATGATGGTTCACCATCTCACACGATCACCATGTCAATAAGCATGGACATCATGGTTCACCATCTCACATGATCACCATGTCAATAAGCATGGACATCATGGTTCACCATCTCACACGATCACAATGTCAATAAGCATGGACATCATGGTTCACCATCTCACATGATCACCAGGGACATCATTGTTCACCATCTCACATGATCACCATGTCAATAAGCATAGACATCACGGTTCACCATCTCACATGATCACCATGTCAATAAGCATGGACATCATGGTTCACCATCTCACATGATCACCATGTCAATAAGCATGGACATCATGGTTCACTATCTCACACGATCACCATGTCAATAAGCATGGACATCATGGTTCACCATCTCACACGATCACCAGGGACATCATGGTTCACCATCTCACACGATCACCATGTCAATAAGCATGGACATCATGGTTCACCATCTCACATGATCACCATGTCAATAAGCATGGACATCATGGTTCACCATCTCACATGATCACCATGTCAATAAGCATGGACATCATGGTTCACCATCTCACATGATCACCATGTCAAGAAGCATGGACATCATGGTTCACCATCTCACATGATCACCATGTCAATAAGCATGGACATCATGGTTCACCATCTCACATGATCACCATGTCAATAAGCATGGACATCATGGTTCACCATCTCACATGATCACCATGTCAAGAAGCATGGACATCATGGTTCACCATCTCACACGATCACCATGTCAATAAGCATGGACATCATGGTTCACCATCTCACACGATCACCAGGGACATCATGGTTCACCATCTCACACGATCACCAGGGACATCATGGTTCACCATCTCACACGATCACCAGGGACATGATGGTTCACCATCTCACATGATCACCATGTCAATAAGCATGGACATGATGGTTCACCATCTCACACGATCACCATGTCAATAAGCATGAACATCATGGTTCACCATCTCACACGATCACAATGTCAAGAAGCATGGACATCATGGTTCACCATCTCACACGATCACCAGGGACATCATGGTTCACCATCTCACACGATCACCATGTCAATAAACAGGGACATCATGGTTCACCATCTGACACAATCACCATGTCAATAAGCATGGACATCATGGTTCACCATCTCACATGATCACCATGTCAAGAAGCATGGACATCATGGTTCACCATCTCACATGATCACCATGTCAAGAAGCATGGACATCATGGTTCACCATCTCACACGATCACCAGGGACATCATGGTTCACCATCTCACACGATCACCATGTCAATAAGCATGGACATCATGGTTCACCATCTCACATGATCACCATGTCAAGAAGCATGGACATCATGGTTCACCATCTCACACGATCACCAGGGACATCATGGTTCACCATCTCACACGATCACCATGTCAATAAGCATGGACATGATGGTTCACCATCTCACACGATCACCATGTCAATAAGCATGGACATCATGGTTCACCATCTCACACGATCACAATGTCAATAAGCATGGACATCATGGTTCACCATCTCACATGATCACCAGGGACATCATTGTTCACCATCTCACATGATCACCATGTCAATAAGCATAGACATCACGGTTCACCATCTCACATGATCACCATGTCAATAAGCATGGACATCATGGTTCACCATCTCACATGATCACCATGTCAATAAGCATGGACATCATGGTTCACTATCTCACACGATCACCATGTCAATAAGCATGGACATCATGGTTCACCATCTCACACGATCACCAGGGACATCATGGTTCACCATCTCACACGATCACCATGTCAATAAGCATGGACATCATGGTTCACCATCTCACATGATCACCATGTCAATAAGCATGGACATCATGGTTCACCATCTCACATGATCACCATGTCAATAAGCATGGACATCATGGTTCACCATCTCACATGATCACCATGTCAAGAAGCATGGACATCATGGTTCACCATCTCACATGATCACCATGTCAATAAGCATGGACATCATGGTTCACCATCTCACATGATCACCATGTCAATAAGCATGGACATCATGGTTCACCATCTCACATGATCACCATGTCAAGAAGCATGGACATCATGGTTCACCATCTCACACGATCACCATGTCAATAAGCATGGACATCATGGTTCACCATCTCACACGATCACCAGGGACATCATGGTTCACCATCTCACACGATCACCAGGGACATCATGGTTCACCATCTCACACGATCACCAGGGACATGATGGTTCACCATCTCACATGATCACCATGTCAATAAGCATGGACATGATGGTTCACCATCTCACACGATCACCATGTCAATAAGCATGAACATCATGGTTCACCATCTCACACGATCACAATGTCAAGAAGCATGGACATCATGGTTCACCATCTCACACGATCACCAGGGACATCATGGTTCACCATCTCACACGATCACCATGTCAATAAACAGGGACATCATGGTTCACCATCTGACACAATCACCATGTCAATAAGCATGGACATCATGGTTCACCATCTCACATGATCACCATGTCAAGAAGCATGGACATCATGGTTCACCATCTCACATGATCACCATGTCAAGAAGCATGGACATCATGGTTCACCATCTCACACGATCACCAGGGACATCATGGTTCACCATCTCACACGATCACCATGTCAATAAGCATGGACATCATGGTTCACCATCTCACATGATCACCATGTCAAGAAGCATGGACATCATGGTTCACCATCTCACACGATCACCAGGGACATCATGGTTCACCATCTCACACGATCACCATGTCAATAAGCATGGACATGATGGTTCACCATCTCACACGATCACCATGTCAATAAGCATGGACATCATGGTTCACCATCTCACATGATCACCATGTCAATAAGCATGGACATCATGGTTCACCATCTCACACGATCACCAGGGACATCATGGTTCACCATCTCACACGATCACCATGTCAATAAGCATGGACATGATGGTTCACCATCTCACACGATCACCATGTCAATAAGCATGGACATCATGGTTCACCATCTCACATGATCACCATGTCAATAAGCATGGACATCATGGTTCACCATCTCACACGATCACAATGTCAATAAGCATGGACATCATGGTTCACCATCTCACATGATCACCAGGGACATCATTGTTCACCATCTCACATGATCACCATGTCAATAAGCATGGACATCATGGTTCACCATCTCACATGATCACCATGTCAATAAGCATGGACATCATGGTTCACCATCTCACATGATCACCATGTCAATAAGCATGGACATCATGGTTCACTATCTCACACGATCACCATGTCAATAAGCATGGACATCATGGTTCACCATCTCACACGATCACCAGGGACATCATGGTTCACCATCTCACACGATCACCATGTCAATAAGCATGGACATCATGGTTCACCATCTCACATGATCACCATGTCAATAAGCATGGACATCATGGTTCACCATCTCACATGATCACCATGTCAATAAGCATGGACATCATGGTTCACCATCTCACATGATCACCATGTCAAGAAGCATGGACATCATGGTTCACCATCTCACATGATCACCATGTCAATAAGCATGGACATCATGGTTCACCATCTCACATGATCACCATGTCAATAAGCATGGATATCATGGTTCACCATCTCACATGATCACCATGTCAAGAAGCATGGACATCATGGTTCACCATCTCACACGATCACCATGTCAATAAGCATGGACATCATGGTTCACCATCTCACACGATCACCAGGGACATCATGGTTCACCATCTCACACGATCACCAGGGACATCATGGTTCACCATCTCACACGATCACCAGGGACATGATGGTTCACCATCTCACATGATCACCATGTCAATAAGCATGGACATGATGGTTCACCATCTCACACGATCACCATGTCAATAAGCATGGACATCATGGTTCACCATCTCACACGATCACCAGGGACATCATGGTTCACCATCTCACACGATCACCATGTCAATAAGCAGGGACATCATGGTTCACCATCTGACACAATCACCATGTCAATAAGCATGGACATCATGGTTCACCATCTCACATGATCACCATGTCAAGAAGCATGGACATCATGGTTCACCATCTCACATGATCACCATGTCAAGAAGCATGGACATCATGGTTCACCATCTCACACGATCACCAGGGACATCATGGTTCACCATCTCACACGATCACCATGTCAATAAGCATGGACATCATGGTTCACCATCTCACATGATCACCATGTCAAGAAGCATGGACATCATGGTTCACCATCTCACACGATCACCAGGGACATCATGGTTCACCATCTCACACGATCAGCATGTCAATAAGCATGGACATGATGGTTCACCATCTCACACGATCACCATGTCAATAAGCATGGACATCATGGTTCACCATCTCACATGATCACCATGTCAATAAGCATGGACATCATGGTTCACCATCTCACATGATCACCAGGGACATCATGGTTCACCATCTCACACGATCACCATGTCAATAAGCATGGACATCATGGTTCATCATCTCACACGATCACCATGTCAAGAAGCATGGACATCATGGTTCACCATCTCACATGATCACCATGTCAATAAGCATGGACATCATGGTTCACCATCTCACATGATCACAATGTCAATAAGCATGGACATCATGGTTCACCATCTCACATGATCACTAGGGACATCATTGTTCACCATCTCACACGATCACCATGTCAATAAGCATGGACATCATGGTTCACCATCTCACATGATCACCATGTCAAGAAGCATGGACATCATGGTTCACCATCTCACACGATCACCAGGGACATCATGGTTCACCATCTCACACGATCACCATGTCAATAAGCATGGACATCATGGTTCACCATCTCACATGATCACCATGTCAAGAAGCATGGACATCATGGTTCACCATCTCACACGATCACCAGGGACATCATGGTTCACCATCTCACACGATCACCATGTCAATAAGCATGGACATGATGGTTCACCATCTCACACGATCACCATGTCAATAAGCATGGACATCATGGTTCACCATCTCACATGATCACCATGTCAATAAGCATGGACATCATGGTTCACCATCTCACATGATCACCAGGGACATCATGGTTCACCATCTCACATGATCACCATGTCAAGAAGCATGTACATCATGGTTCACCATCTCACATGATCACCATGTCAAGAAGCATGGACATCATGGTTCACCATCTCACATGATCTCCATGTCAAGAAGCATGGACATCATGGTTCACCATCTCACACGATCACCAGGGACATCATGGTTCACCATCTCACACGATCACCATGTCAATAAGCATGGACATCATGGTTCACCATCTCACATGATCACCATGTCAAGAAGCATGGACATCATGGTTCACCATCTCACACGATCACCAGGGACATCATGGTTCACCATCTCACACGATCACCATGTCAATAAGCATGGACATGATGGTTCACCATCTCACACGATCACCATGTCAATAAGCATGGACATCATGGTTCACCATCTCACATGATCACCATGTCAATAAGCATGGACATCATGGTTCACCATCTCACACGATCACCAGGGACATCATGGTTCACCATCTCACACGATCACCATGTCAATAAGCATGGACATGATGGTTCACCATCTCACACGATCACCATGTCAATAAGCATGGACATCATGGTTCACCATCTCACATGATCACCATGTCAATAAGCATGGACATCATGGTTCACCATCTCACACGATCACAATGTCAATAAGCATGGACATCATGGTTCACCATCTCACATGATCACCAGGGACATCATTGTTCACCATCTCACATGATCACCATGTCAATAAGCATGGACATCATGGTTCACCATCTCACATGATCACCATGTCAATAAGCATGGACATCATGGTTCACCATCTCACATGATCACCATGTCAATAAGCATGGACATCATGGTTCACTATCTCACACGATCACCATGTCAATAAGCATGGACATCATGGTTCACCATCTCACACGATCACCAGGGACATCATGGTTCACCATCTCACACGATCACCATGTCAATAAGCATGGACATCATGGTTCACCATCTCACATGATCACCATGTCAATAAGCATGGACATCATGGTTCACCATCTCACATGATCACCATGTCAATAAGCATGGACATCATGGTTCACCATCTCACATGATCACCATGTCAAGAAGCATGGACATCATGGTTCACCATCTCACATGATCACCATGTCAATAAGCATGGACATCATGGTTCACCATCTCACATGATCACCATGTCAATAAGCATGGACATCATGGTTCACCATCTCACATGATCACCATGTCAAGAAGCATGGACATCATGGTTCACCATCTCACACGATCACCATGTCAATAAGCATGGACATCATGGTTCACCATCTCACACGATCACCAGGGACATCATGGTTCACCATCTCACACGATCACCAGGGACATCATGGTTCACCATCTCACACGATCACCAGGGACATGATGGTTCACCATCTCACATGATCACCATGTCAATAAGCATGGACATGATGGTTCACCATCTCACACGATCACCATGTCAATAAGCATGGACATCATGGTTCACCATCTCACACGATCACCATGTCAAGAAGCATGGACATCATGGTTCACCATCTCACACGATCACCAGGGACATCATAGTTCACCATCTCACACGATCACCATGTCAATAAGCAGGGACATCATGGTTCACCATCTGACACAATCACCATGTCAATAAGCATGGACATCATGGTTCACCATCTCACATGATCACCATGTCAAGAAGCATGGACATCATGGTTCACCATCTCACATGATCACCATGTCAAGAAGCATGGACATCATGGTTCACCATCTCACACGATCACCAGGGACATCATGGTTCACCATCTCACACGATCACCATGTCAATAAGCATGGACATCATGGTTCACCATCTCACATGATCACCATGTCAATAAGCATGGACATCATGGTTCACCATCTCACACGATCACCAGGGACATCATGGTTCACCATCTCACACGATCACCATGTCAATAAGCATGGACATGATGGTTCACCATCTCACACGATCACCATGTCAATAAGCATGGACATCATGGTTCACCATCTCACATGATCACCATGTCAATAAGCATGGACATCATGGTTCACCATCTCACATGATCACCAGGGACATCATGGTTCACCATCTCACACGATCACCATGTCAATAAGCATGGACATCATGGTTCATCATCTCACACGATCACCATGTCAAGAAGCATGGACATCATGGTTCACCATCTCACACGATCACCATGTCAATAAGCATGGACATCATGGTTCACCATCTCACACGATCACCAGGGACATCATGGTTCACCATCTCACACGATCACCAGGGACATCATGGTTCACCATCTCACACGATCACCAGGGACATGATGGTTCACCATCTCACATGATCACCATGTCAATAAGCATGGACATGATGGTTCACCATCTCACACGATCACCATGTCAATAAGCATGGACATCATGGTTCACCATCTCACACGATCACCATGTCAAGAAGCATGGACATCATGGTTCACCATCTCACACGATCACCAGGGACATCATAGTTCACCATCTCACACGATCACCATGTCAATAAGCAGGGACATCATGGTTCACCATCTGACAATCACCATGTCAATAAGCATGGACATCATGGTTCACCATCTCACATGATCACCATGTCAAGAAGCATGGACATCATGGTTCACCATCTCACATGATCACCATGTCAAGAAGCATGGACATCATGGTTCACCATCTCACACGATCACCAGGGACATCATGGTTCACCATCTCACACGATCACCATGTCAATAAGCATGGACATCATGGTTCACCATCTCACATGATCACCATGTCAATAAGCATGGACATCATGGTTCACCATCTCACACGATCACCAGGGACATCATGGTTCACCATCTCACACGATCACCATGTCAATAAGCATGGACATGATGGTTCACCATCTCACACGATCACCATGTCAATAAGCATGGACATCATGGTTCACCATCTCACATGATCACCATGTCAATAAGCATGGACATCATGGTTCACCATCTCACATGATCACCAGGGACATCATGGTTCACCATCTCACACGATCACCATGTCAATAAGCATGGACATCATGGTTCATCATCTCACACGATCACCATGTCAAGAAGCATGGACATCATGGTTCACCATCTCACATGATCACCATGTCAATAAGCATGGACATCATGGTTCACCATCTCACACGATCACAATGTCAATAAGCATGGACATCATGGTTCACCATCTCACATGATCACTAGGGACATCATTGTTCACCATCTCACACGATCACCATGTCAATAAGCATGGACATGATGGTTCACCATCTCACATGATCACCATGTCAATAAGCATGGAAGCTTGTAGATTCATATTTGGACCGTGTCATTCGGGTAGATGCAATTTTTCTAGAGACTTCTGGGGGTCATCACTGAAGCTAAGGAGTTTGTGCTTTAAGTGATGCTTTCTGGAGGCAGCTAGCCATTCTGTAGAGAGAGACTAAGTCAGATGGGGTAAGACCTGGAGCAAGGAAGTCGATCATCTCACCTGTTTCCTCCGAAGTCGGAGAGTGTCTGCCTGTACGGCGAGGAACCACCAGTCTGCACACCAATAAGCCAGACATGGGACAACGGATACTCACGCAAAACTCAGGTCCTGTATGACATCACACTGATGTTGGACAACAGGATGCCTTCATCCGACATACAGGACTTCGCGTTGGAGCTCAAGCCAACGAACACAAGCAAGCAAGCAAGCATCTCACCTGTAACCTTCTATAATGACAGGATAGCCACATAACAAATCCAGACCTTGGTGGTAATGTCAGGGCAAGAAATAACAGGATAGCCACATAACAAATCTAGATCTTGGTGGTAATATTATGGCAAGAAAGGACAGGAAAGCCACATAACAAATCTAGATCTTGGTGGTAATGTTATGGCAAGAAATGACAGGAAAGCCACATAAATCTAGATCTTGGTGGTAATGTTATGGCAAGAAATGACAGGAAAGCCACATAACAAATCTAGATCTTGGTAGTAATGTCAGGGCAAGAAATGACAGGATAGCCACATAACAAATCTAGATCTTGGTAGTAATGTCAGGGCAAGAAATGACAGGAAAGATACATAACAAATCTAGATCTTGGTAGTAATGTCAGGGCAAGAAATGACAGCATATCCACATAACAAATCTAGACCCTGGTGATGTCAGGTCAAGAAAATACATTCACTGGCTATGAAAATTAACAACTCAACAGTCCTAGAAAGTAACAAGAATAGTGAGAGCAATTTGAATGCTAAAAATAAAACTACAAACACGTTAGTTTAGACAATTATTTATGTATGCTAACTCTTTGGAATAGATAGTTTGTAAGCTGATAGTTTATGCCCAAACAATTTATCAAAACATTTTCATTAAAAACATATCCAGCTTTTCTAGTTTAGTTTAATATTGAACAAGGAAGTGTCTATTCATACCTGGAGTATGTATAAACTATTCGTTTATTCAAACCTCAGCTATGTATAAATTATCCGTTTATTCATAGATGGACTATCACGTGATTTTTCCCGGTCCCGGAAACCCCGGGTGGTCCTGGTCACGTGATTTGCCAAGTCACATGACTTAACGGATGTGACGTCATCGGGACATGAGCGTGGCTATGTTATATATTTTTGTTGATTCAAAATCGTATCCTCAGTAGCACAGTGGTAAGTGTCTCTGCCTGATAAGCGGGAGCTGTTGGTTCGATTCCCTGCCGGACACTGTTTTTTTTTTTTTAATTCTTCAGCAATTAATTGGGTGAAAGGGACTTTTTAATAAACAAATATTAGGAACTATGATTATGAACTGATGTTTTAAACATTTGTTTATCGAAGATATTTCTTTTTGTCACTTATATTATCTTATTTATATTATATAAAAGTTATCACTTTTTTATGTCTTTCAAACACATCGTTCTCATATCTCTGTCTCTTACACTAGCTTCGTTATCTATCTCTCTCCTCTCTATTTTCAAGCTGCTTCACATATACCAGGTTTTCCTGCACTTTATATGAGTAGCATGTGCTTGTTTGTTTGTTAATTCATCAGGCCAGTAAGTCGGAAAGAGGGAAAAGTCAGAGAGGCAGAGGCAGACCAAGAGAAATGATGCTGGATGGATTGAGACAGTGGCATGGAGGAATATCAGCAGCAGAGTTGATCCAGAAAACTAAAGACCGAGATCTATGGAGAGCCATGAACGCCTACGCCAGCCGGCACTTGATGATGATGATGATGATGAGTAAGTCGGAAGCCTGGTGTTTGAATTGTCTAATCATCTCTCTCTGAGGCGACGCATATTAAATATTGGCAGCTTGGATCGGAATTATGAGGACATAAATAGCAGGAAATAGTAGGTTGGTAATGTAAACAAAGTTGGAAGCCTGTAAACAGTAAGTGTACAGAAACGCAAGTTAACAATTCTTGAACTCGCCTGGGGACACAATTATTTTTATTGGGGATACCAATCTGGAATATTATTCTTGATATTTAAACAGCCATACTTCAGCTATGTATAAAGTATCCGTTTATTCATACTTCAGCTATGTATAAACTCTCCCATTGAACAAAGTGCATGATGCACTGCATCTGCTGCAAAACTTTCCGGTGGTGAAATTGTTAAGTCGGGCTAGTTCTGCATTGTTTTGTGGTGAGAGTGCTCAAATTGTGCTTATAAAGAAGAAAGAGAGCTAAATGTTTCTCTTAGTTTTCATCTAACAATAATATTTCACAAGGGCTACTGACTATGTTTTCGTGTACCATTGTTAAGATTCAGAAATATTCCTGAAGCTGTTTTGTAATGTAAAGTGATAAAGTGAGCAGAGGACAGCTCAATTTTTCTGCCTACTTTCACATTCATGAGCTACGCTACATGCGTGCCTTACATACATGAATTGCTACAATGTTTACTAACTACTAAACTAGCAACATAAACTATGGACAATGACAATGCAATAGTATTAGCAATTTTGGTCAATATTTAAAAATTGGGTTTTACTTATGAAATCATACCAGTTAGATAGAGCTTGGCAAGACGAATCCAACGGTATCTCAATGAAGAGTGTGCGTTAATTCTAAGCGGAGTTATGAATTTTCTGGTGACGTAATTTAATACCAGGAAGTGCAATGATGAACTAACTGATGTCAGAATTTATCGTGGCCCTAAAATTGGAAGCTGAGAAATTCTGCCTTCTATTACCGTGGCTTATTTATTTTTAAACGGACGTCGTGCCATATATCATTGCGTCCGGGGCGGCGAGGCCTAACTTGACGTATTTTTTATTTTTTTGATAGGATGTGCCGTGACCTAATTAACAATTTAAAATGGCCGCCAATTGTTTATTATTTGCCTTCTATTACTGTGGCTTGTTTATTTGTAAACGGACAATGTTGTGCCATATATCATTGCGTCCAGGGCGGCGAGGCCTACCTTGACGTATGTTTTATTTTTCGATAGGATGTGCCGTGACCTAATTAACAATTTAAGATGGCCACCAATTGTTTACTATTTGCCTTCTATTACCGTGGCTTGTTTATTTTTAAACGGACGTTGTGCCATATATCATTGCGTCCAGGGCGGTGAGGCCTACCTTGACGTATGTTTTATTTTTCGATAGGATGTGCCGTGACCTAATTAACAATTTAAAATGGCCGCTAATTGTTTATTATTTGCCTTCTATTACCGTGGCTTGTTTATTTTTAAACGGACAACGTTGTGCCATATATCATTGCGTCCGGGGCGGCGTGGCCTAACTTGACGTATTTTTTATTTTTTGATAGGATGTGCCGTGACCTAATTAACAATGTAATCACTGGAGGGTCTTCTCCGTGATTATTTATTGTATTTTGTGTAGGTATTTATTTGCTGATGAAGCTAGTTAAAAAGTTCTGTGTTTTTCGTTATTCTTTTATGTAAGCTTCATTACTCTGTGTAATTTTATATTTTTTATTTTTTCAGATTTGTCGCAGTACAAAAAGAAAAAAAAGAGGCAAGTGAAATATTTCATCCAGCTAACCTTCCGAGGAGATGAATAGGTCTAAGTGGGTTCCCCATGGCCACTCGGTCAATTTGGCGATATGACTTGTTTAGAAAGTTGAATTGAATGCCGGCGGTACATAATTTTAATAGCTACACATTCCGAATTGGGTGGACAAGATACTACACACAGAAGATGGTAGCCTAGGCAGGCCGACACACCGGAACAGTCCGGCTTCATCGGTCGGGAGACATGTGCTCGAGAGCGGTCACGTGGTTGAAAGAGACAGTGCCTTCTGTGTGTTGTTCAACACACAAAGTAGTCGATTGTTAAAGTTTGCTGAAGCTATAATAATCAACCTTCGTAAGCCATCCTTGTGCAAGCAGAAAGACATGTTAGTCAGTTTAAAATTACCGTGGTAGACAATCGACATTACTGTGCGAACATGTGTATATTTCAGTTTGAAGGATTTATCTAGTTAATTCACGTAAGTTGTGTGATTTCTGCAGTATGTACCTGATGAGATGCAGCGAAATATGCCAGGCAATAAATCGTGCAATCTATTGTTTGTGTCTTCATTATTCAAATATATAGAAACTCACCACAGGAAGGTGTGCACCTGAATTGTTTTATCAAATTGACACAGGCTGTGGCAAAGTAGGTGTGACAGGCAGAATCTTGAATGTTACAGGAAATGGTTCAAGAAAGAGTGTCACAAGTGATGGCCATTCTTTGGTTAATTGCTTTTTATGTTTCACAAATAATTTTTTAAATATATGTAAATTATTAGTAAGAGTACTTTCCTGTATTAGCTAGCCTGGTTCGTTGGCATGAACGAGACTCCTCACTTCTCTCAGGTGTATAATGCAGGTGTATAATATAATTTAGTATTAGGATCCAGAACACCAAAGACCGAGATCTGTGGAAAGTCATGAACGCCTACGCCAGTCGGCACTTGATTATGATTATTATTTGCATATACAGAGAATATTTTAAAATGGGGTTTCTACTTATGATTTGGTAACAGGAAAGTAAAGGTCACATTCCTCTTTCGATAGAATGTCGAGAGGAATGAGAGGATCAACTTCATTGCACCAGGTTTGCTCAGTCTCTTTCCACACGGCGACTGGCGAAAGCATCGTACAAAGCACAAGAGTCTCAGAGTCTCTGACAAAGATGCACTTGACTTATAAGACTTTTTGTTATGATGTGCTGTGACCTAATTGCTAGTTAAAAATAGCTGCACATTTATTATATTAATTAAATGTCATGTGAAATGTTCGTCGTTAGTGAAAGAACAATTCATGAAAATGTATCATATTGTCTTAATGTACTAACTGCATTGCGACAGCTTTCTTTTGTTGATTAAATATTATAAACATTAATGTAAGTAACTAAGTTTGTAACTGCTGCACAAATTAAGCAGCAGTTAATTAATTATTAAGATATTAAATAATAAAAAATTAAAATATTAAATAATTAACTGTTCACTAAAAATTGATTTCTATTTCTACTTCTGTTCTACAATTACAGCACACTGTTCTGTATCTAATTGTCAGCAATTAATAATTAGATACTAACTTATTTAAAACATATAACTTATTTTACAGTACTGTATTTAAATTTAAATAATTAAGTGCTGCAGCGCAGCTTAGAAAAAAGTACTCCTTACTTACAGTTACACTTTTAAAATAATATTCAGACATGTCAAATGGTAAAGAGAAGACTTTACAAACGGTACAGAACACTAGTCATTAACTATGAATTAAACTTCTAATTCTAATCTCTTCTGTTTAATTTTAGTAATTAAACTGACGGTTCAAATTATAAAATAAACAAAGGATCACCTATAATACTAATAGCATAATAGTATTACTATACTATAGCGTGGGTGTCGCCGTAGATAGAATTTTGCGAAGTGGATGCGCTATTCAGAGGAGTCTATTCATTCTCAATATGACTGGCTATGCTGCTTTACTAAAAATTTTTGTTCCTAACGAAGAACGAATAGGGGGATGTTGCAACTCTGCATATTTATGTAAAATTGAACGGGGAACTCAAAAATGCAATAAAAAGTTAACCTTTCTTTACTCTACAAGGAGCTATAAGACAAATTACTTTACTAATCGTGAACAGAACCAAATAAAATCCAGAGAAATCGTTTTTTTTGGCTCAATAAGTTCCCGCCTAGCAGAACGGCCAATGCTGAGTATATGAGAATAACTTCCCCTTTCATCGTACCACACTGCTGTCGTTTATTTAATTTTTAGCCGGACATGGTCCAACCGGAAGTGATCGTTCAACGTCGCGACAAAAAGTTCGCGAAAGTAAGAAAAAAACTGGAGAGCGCCGGAAAGGGCGATAATTCTGACATTGCTAATAGTATAGACTATAGTATGGTCATATTTTACCAACTGGGCATTTACTTATGAGACCACTACAATAGCTGGATGCAAAACTGACCGGAACCTCAATACTCAACATCACTTTTAACTCCCATATCATTATTATCATATTGAGTTATTGAGCCGGTTGAATTAATTGCGCACAATATATTTATTTTTTTAGTTAGTGTTTTCTGCGCAATCACCTATTAAATACTATACTACCAAATTAACTATAATGCTTGCTTGCTTGCTTGTGTTCGTTGGCTTGAGCTCCAACGTGAAGTCCTGTATGTCGGATGAAGGCATCCTGTTGTCCAACATCAGTCTGATGTCATACAGGACCTGAGTTTTGCTTGAGTATCCGTTGTCCCATGTCTGGATTATTGGTGTGCAGACTGGTGGTTCCTCGCCATACAGGCAGACACTCTCCGACTTTGGAGGAATTGGCGATCCTACTTACTTTAGCCAGGACCCCAAAGGGACCTGTTGCCCAGGACGCTCGACGAGGACGCGTCAATAGGTCTTGGCCAGTATATAACCCGGCCCTGGTGCCTTGGAAACACCTCTGCGTCCCATTAACTATAATAAATTAATAAAAGTATTCTATTCATAATTGCGGCGGTGTTAATAATTAACTTAATGCAATCTTAATGATAATGATAATTTGAAACATCTATCTAATCGTCTTAATTAAATTATTAATTAATCATCAATTTACGAATGTTTGAACGAATGAATGAATGTTTTATTGTTTACTTCGTTTCAAAAAATGTTAATTAGCAACAACTCCAAACTGTATGCATTCACTTTACATTGATCTGTGTATGCAATCTGCACAACTGGGTTCGGACCATCATCCTGGGGAACAGGCTTCACGTCTTTCCATTCTGGTCTATCCTTGTAAGGAACCCATGTGTCATGAGCCCCAGCATCGTCCGAGCTGCCTTCCGACATTGTTGTTTTCCTATTATACCTGCTTACCGGAAGTTGGTTGTGGGTGTTTGCCAGTAGTGTTTCTACACTAGCCTAGACCAAGCCAAATAAAGCAATGACTTGGTGTACGATAGTTGTTTGCCGAGTCAAAACCGTTACCAATAATTCTGATTAGATTGGATACGTTAATTACTTCTTTTTATAGAAATCTTGACACTGCTTGATTGATAGTTTTGAACAACGTAGTAGCACTCAAAGCATATCTGAATACGCTCACTTTCCTTAGGCTTAACAGAAGTCGACGTGCAGAAGTCGCTTACCACGAACGCTGATTGTTCATTTAGCACATCTATTGCGAATACGCCTACTATGTATCTTAATGATCATCATGTGCTCTGCCAAATGGCGTAGGCGTTCATGTGACTTCTCAGATTTCGGTTCCTAATGTTCAGGATTAATTTCTATGAAGTTATTCCTCTATGCCAGCGACTTAGACCACCCAGCATTGTTTCTGTCTACCTCTGCCTCTTCATCACTGATCTTTCCTGTGGTCACGAGATTTTCCAATACTTACCTTCTCTTTCCATGTGGTTCCTGAGACGAATGTTGCGAATTCCTTGGACTGCCAAAGTAACTAACAACGAATGCCAGTGAGAGGCTAATGAAACTAGAACATTATATGCAACAATAAGAAAGAGGCAAACAGCTTCTTTTTTTTTTTTTTTTTTTGTCATGTGATGAGAAGAGAGGGATTGGAGAACACCGTGACAACTGGAAAGATCGAGCGGAAGAGAGGCAGACCAGGAGAAATGATGCTGGATGGATTCAGATGGTGGCATGGAGGAATATCAACAGCGGAATTGATCCAGAAAACCAAAGACCGAGATCTGTGGAGTCATAAACGCCTACGCCAGCCGGCATGGCACACGATGATGACCTTTTCATTCATCATCATCATCAGGTGCCGTGCCAATAAGCGTGGGTGGTCATGTTTCGCCATCTCACACGATCACCAGAGTCGTGTACTTGTCTCGACTATACCAAGCCACCCAAGTATTTACTTCTCTGCCTTCCCCTTGTTCTTTTCCCCTCGATCTTGCCACTTGTCACCAAGTTCTCCAATGTATTTCCTCTCATAACGTGTACAAACAAGGGTGACTGTCGTAACTGTCTACGTCTAATGTCTCTAATCAATTTACGGTTTTCATGTGTTTCTTGTAGTACTTGATCATTGGTTTTTCTGTCTGTCCATGGTATTCTTTGCATTATCCTCAGAACCCACATTTCCACAGCCTTTAGATGTTTTTCAGTGTGTCTGCTCATTGTCCACGTTTCACATCCTTACAAAAGTACAGGTTCAACATAGCACATTTTCTCATTTCAAAAGACATTGTTTTTCGTTCTTATAGTTGAATATAATGTTCCACTATAATTAGCCATTTTCCAGGCACTCATTGTTAGCTACTCTGGCAGTCCAAAGCAAACACAACATTTGTCTCAGAACCCACATTTCCGTTGAATCCAAGCTCTTCTTACATTTATTCCTTCACATTTAAAGAATCACTGCCACACAACATAATAGATTGTATAATACATGTCAATACTCTCTTCCTGCTGTTTAATGCTTGTGACTTATTATGTAAGATACTTTTCATCTTATGACAGTGCTTTTGTTTTGACTATTCTGTTTTCTGTCACGCATCTTCTGTTTGACGTAGTGGTTGTTTCTAGATATTTGGATTTACTGACTTGGTTAAGCATGTTCGCATCTATTATATTATCATATGTTGGTGTTTTCTTTCTCTTTGGCATAGTCATTGTTTCTGATTTCTTGATATTTGAGGGGATTTTTTTTTTTTTCATTTCTCTATTAGTACAATGTCCAATGTCCCCTCTGACCGAGGGGTTACACCACTTTCTCCGTAATCCCCTTTATCACGCATAGTCTCGTAGCGGGCGAGAACTGGGAGCGGTTCTACCCCCGCTGGTGACTTGCGGGATAACTGAGCCGGCCGCTCAGAAAGCAGTGGCAAACTACTGAGCGTAATCTTGCCAAGAAGTCAACAAACAGCTGAAAGATGCTGCTGTTGACAGCAAAGGATATGCGAATTAAAAAAATAAAAAACAATGTCCAACAGTTGTTGCATATCTGTTGCCTTTTTAGCTATCACCGTTGTACTTTTTTATTTTATTTTACTCGCTTTGAATTCAACCGTGGTCCACACACGCTACTTTTTGTAGCACTTGTCTTAATTTTGCGTGTGGATTAGCTTTCCTTATTACCAGTGTCCCTCGCCCTCAGGCTAACCCACTCCAACTTCAGAAGTACTTGTAATTTATGTCCCCAAGTCAAGGACAAGAAATCAACATTTTAGTCCTACTGACCGGTGTAAGGTTTGAACCCACTAACTCGGCATCAACACCCCTGATGTTTAAGAACGGGCGATCTGATCCATTCGGCCATGTTGACCTCCCAATACTGTATTATCTGCTGAATTGTTTTCATGTTCCTCCAACTCGTATTCCTAGTCAGTCTTTCATTTCTCTCTTTATTATTATCATGTTGTATGGTGCTATACAATACCCTCCAACTCGTATTCCTAGTCAGTCTTTCATTTCTCTCTTTATTATTAATATTATCATGTCGTGTGGTGCTATACAATAACCTTCAACTCGTATTCCTAGTCAGTCTTTCATTTCTCTCTTTATTATTTCGTCCAGGCGCGTACGAGGCCCTCACCTGTGGGACTTGGCTGAACGCCTCTAAGTCGGATCCCTTGGGTGCCAGGGTCTGGCTATCATTCGCCACCTACTCGTGGAGGCGAGGTCTCGGAGGTTTGATGCTGAGCCGCCAGCGTTTGCAGCCTACCTTGTTCCAGACGTATTGGTTACCCATTACTCTGGAGAACACAAGGCATGGCCGAGAGAGGGAACATGTCGTTTAGGCACCACATGTTTCTCTGAAGCTCTGTCCAGGCATTGTGATGGAATTTTGGCCACATTCCAACTCACATACTTTGGTCTGTCAAGATTGTAAGGTGCCACTCACTCACAAGTAAAAAGTAAAAGACAACTTTGCACGCCTTAGGTGCACTGGCTAGACTCAATTTGTTATAGACCAATCGGACTCTGTGGGTGTTGTCGTCAGTGCCACGCCTTTACTTCTCAAGATACTTCCTTGTAACCATTTTAGGCTGGATCGCCTGTGGAGAACAGGTCAATTTTTTATTTATTTTTTAATTTTTATTTTTTGTCGGGGGGGGGGGGGGGGGACTCGAATCCGTGTTGTTGAAAGGTCGAACCCAACCATGACAACTGGGTGGGCAGAAAAGCTTCTAGCCACTACACTAAGCTCTATCATCATCATCGAGTGCCATGTCAGCAAGCGTAGGCGTTCATGTCTCTCCACACATCTCGGTCTTTGGTGTTCTGGATCAACTTTGCTGCTGATATTCCTCTATGTCACCGTCTCAATCCTTCCAGCATCATTTCTCTTGGTCGGCATCTGCCTCTCTTTCCAGTCGTCACAATATTCTCCAATGCCTCTCTTCTCATAACATGACCAAAGATAGCTGTTTGTCTCTGTCTTATTGTTAAGCGCTATAGAGAGCGAAAATGTCCAGTAATAAAACGCATCATTGTATTAGCTCTTGCCTTATCTATTCATAATAGCTTATTCTAATGGCTGCTACTTGCTTCTAGTAATTCAGAAGAAAACTGAGAACGTTGGGAAATTCCTTTCTCTCTTGTGATGTTCTCAGTGCACCTAATGCAAAAATGTGGTGAGAAATGGCAACTTCCAACAGCCAGAGACATGTTCATTAACGAATCTATGTCAAAGTTTGCATTACAAACAGTCATACGTAACCTACATTATCCGTTCTTTTTCCATCCCCAGTGTCAGCATAACTGGTGCTATCTAATCCAATAGATCAATCTCCTCATTACAGGGGATTTGTGCATCAATAGCGCGGTAGACTTACATTTTATATATATATATATATATATATATATATATATATATATATATATATATATATATATATATATATATATATATATATATATATATGAGGGAAAGTCGTTAAGTAATAAGGTTTTTCTTTTTATAAAATGCGCGGAAAAGTATGGTCAATGGAAAATCTTATTTCAGGACACAAATTGGCTCTTAAGCAGTATTCCATGTAGGAGTCGTGAGGATCGAACATTTTGCGCATGCACAACGTCGACTAAAAAATAGCTGCACTGTAGTAGACCAGTGATGTGTACTGGTTTTTTTTTTTTTTTGAAACTTTGTTTCGTCTGCAGAAGAATTATGGTTCAATATGGAGACGGATGTTTCATTCTGGGGAAATAGAATGAATGAGTAAAAAGATTTCAAAATGGAAGACAAATACGTCTTAAGAATTTTATGATGACCATCTTTTGGGCTATCAAGGGCCCCATTTTGGGAAATAAAATACGACATATCTATGCAAACCTTCTGGTCTAGAGAAACAACAGTGGAAGATCAACTCTATAGACCACCGAGTGAACTAAAAAGGACAGCTACATTCGTACAGGAGACAATATTGCAGTTATAGACAAATTTCAAGCCAACGAAAGAAAAAGAATATTGGGGCATTTCCATAAAAGGGGTGAAAATGTGGCTCATGCTCGATGCAATAACATACTAATGAACAAACTAAATCCTGTGGTATGATCGAAACACTTCTCTGGGGACTTCTCTGAAAAGGAGTATTGCTTCTGCATGATAATATTAGCCCTCATACGGCTGTGCCATATATACACTAAGTGCTCTGAAATTTGAGGTCTTGAAACATTCAGCATTCAGTCCAGACTTGTCGCCATCCCATGTCACTGCTTTGGGCCATTGAAAGAATATATGCGGGGTCGGAGGTTTGCAGATGACAACGAGGTAATGGAGACAGTGCAAAATTGGTTTAAGGCCACACCCAAAATAAAACTCTTTCCCAGAAGGCATCAACAAGCCAGTGGACAGATGGGCAATATGTATTGCCAGGCAGAAGGGACATGTTGAGAAATAACGCATACAATTTCTAATTAACAATGTTGCAAAAACAGCATCAACAAATTAGGAAATGGCTTTAGAAGTAAAGGTGCCGGTGCAATATTAACCACATCACCCATCGAGTGCTGATTGTTCTATGGAAATATTGCACCAGCACCGTATAGGCGTTTTTAGGTTAAAGTATATAAAAAAAAAAAACATGACACACAAATGTATGGTTTCTGGACATATCTGTAGCTGAGGATGGGGACGGAGCGCTTATGGGAATGTCCCGAATGCTGTGATGTCGGTTCCTAGATCAATCAATCAATCAATCAATCTGTATTTTGTGGTTTCTTGGTTAAATCACAAAAATTGACACTCCAATTATCTGCATGAGGCATATCCTGGCGCTACCTTCAATGACGGATAGGCATAAGGCCCTTCAGGCCAAATGGTACCTGAGAGTTGTCGCAGACAGGGATCACCCGCTGCATGCAGCAATGGATATGGTAAAGGGTCATAGACTAAGTCGAGGCAGGTCCTGAATGGCACAGGCAGAACTTTCTATAAGTCAGGTGTGTGATCTAGAGATCATCAATCGTGGAAGAGAGTGGGTTGAAGTTCCGGAATACATGACGGACTGGCACAATGTAATAATAACACTGGGTCGTGAGTGCAGAGAATGGGCAGCGGGCCGCACTGAGTTTGAAGTGCAACAGCTGATCCAGAGCAACACACATCAAGGTGGCATAGTCATCTACACTGATGGGTCAGTGGTGAGAAACAGACGTAGTGGCTGGGGCTTTATTGCGTAAGGTTAAAGGCCGAGTCTTGAAAAAGGAGAGCCTGGCATATGAGACTACGACCTCCAGCATGAGAATGGAGGTGGAGGCAGTAACAGCGGCATTCCGGTGGCTAGAGGAGACTATTGCAACACACGTTGTGTTCATTACGGATTCAAGGAGTATGCTTAGCAAGGTGGAGAAAGGAATGTTTCGTGTGGAATGGCTCTCGTCGCTTCAGAGGTCACAGAAATTGTGAGAATTATTTGGATATTTTGCCCTGGCCATGCGGGTGTACGGGGGAATGAACAAGCTGATACGCTAGCAGGGAATGCACCTCTTGGTGGTATTTTGCCTATGGACAAGGGGGAGGTGGTCGTGCGCTTGTGGGACCAGGTGGAGAAGGCGGAGGAACAGATTGAGAACCCATATGTGGAAAGAATGAGATTGCGGGGGATCGGCAGCGGTTCTGGAGGAATCTCAAAACTGAGAGTGAAAACCAGAAGAACTTTTAATCAGATAGCGGTGGGAACGATTAGTAGTATGACTCTTCGCTGGCCGTTGAACGAGGGGACTGAGCACGTATGGGAATGTCCTGAGTGCAGTGATGTCAACTCAACTCACAAAAAGTGGCACACAGCTGTGTTGATTTTTGACGTATCTACATTTTGTGTTTTCTAGGTATTACAAAAAGTGACACACAACTGTACTGTTTCTTGCCGCACCCGCCACTGTATTTTCTAGATTTGATACAAAAAAGTTACACACGACTATTATTATTTTTAGACTTAGCCTTCATTGTGATTTCTAGATCTATGACGAAACCTCGACACAACAATTTGGCAATGTATCATTTCTGGACGACGTCATAATTGTCATTGATACAAATCTCCCAGAGTCTGTGGACAGCAATCGTCACACGCTGCACCACTGTGTCTGGTCCGAAAGAATTTTCTCCCAACGAATTTTATATGGTCGATTTTTATGTGACCATTTGGATCTAATCTTGGATACAGAAAAGAACAAATGCATCGATACTTTAAGAGCCGAATATTGAAGAAGGTTGGCTATTAAAGACGATAAAACTAAGAAAATTGAAATATTTTGGTCACTTAAAACGTCACGAAAGTTTGGAGAGAACAATAATGATGGGGTATATGCCTGGGAAGAGAGGAAGAGGAAGGCTAAAGAGAAGATGAGTGCAGGCTGTGGGTGGGTGTATCGGACCCGGGACATCTTGATGATTGAGGGGTTTTCCGGAAGGCTGTTATGGGAGCGAGGTTCTGCAAAGGATATGCTACTGAATGAATGAATGAATGCATGAATGAATGAATGAATGAATGAATTTGGATCTAGGTATAGCGAGTACGGAAGATTTGGAAGATATTCAGACTGCCGGTGCTCGGTTTAATGCGACTGTTGCTCCGACATCATGAGTGTTACGCTTCAACAAAGCATCTCTATTCAGAAGTCCAGGCCGCTTGGATTTAATTACGAATCAAAGATGATTCCTGAGAATACGTGACATCAGTGACTGTCACACTAAGTTCTACAACTAAACCTCGTTCAACCCAAAAGAATCAGTATAGCCTGCCCTGTTGTTGCCATCATGCGGAACTACCTGAGCTTTGGTGAGGGGACATACTACCATTCCTTACTCTCTTTAACTTGTGGCCATGAACCAAAGTTTAATCCCTAATAGCAATTGTCTGTGATCTTTTCATAGGCATTTAATTGCTTCAGAACTCGTGCCTTTTTTTGTCGGGGGGGGGGGGGGTGTTTAATGAACGCACTAAAATACTAGTAACCACCGACCTAACCCTCACTGACATTCTTTGTACAATATGGCAAATGTCTTATCACTTATCTACTGAACTCATATACCATGCATGTTTGAATGTAATCTCCATTTGCTCAGAATATTGATAACATAATTGTGCACCTCTTTGGTGTATTTAATAAACAGGACGGCCATCTTTATATTTAGTGACGTGATGTGGTACTTGTACCAGCATGATGATGATATTAAGGTTTACTCCACCAGTCTTATTGTTTTCAACTTGAAATTAGTCACATGTTGCGAATACCATGTTGACTTAACAATTAGCAAGAATGCAATCTTTTTTTAAAGTGGGGAACAAGACTGAAAAATTACTACACTTATTCGCTACCATGAAAAATGAACGCTTAGTTAAGTGAATTGCCGGTCTTCGTGGCGAAGGCGTTACGGACACTGTTTGTAATTCTGTTTACCTGCGTTCGAAACACAGCTGCGATCGATTTGGCAACAGGCCGCGTCGCGCTGGGTTTTAACGAATACGTATGGGAACCTGTCGTTCAGAAAACAATGGCAAACTACTGAACGTAAACTTGCCAAGACATCAATAATAGCAGTAAAATGCTGGTGTTGACAGCGATGTCCTGTAAAAAGGCTATGCAAAAAAAAAAAGTAAATGTATTATCTATCCATTAGGACTGTGCGTACTAACAGTAAAAACAGTAACAAACTACAAAATAAAATACAAATAAAGTAAAAATTTACGTTCAGTAGTTTGCCTTTGATTTCTAAACGACCGGCTCGCATTCCATTGTATAAAAACCAACACAAAGCGGTCAGCTGCCAAATCTCCAGCAGCTGTGTTTCGAACGAGATTGCGAATTATGTCCGTTACTCCTTCACCGCAGAGTCGGTTAGAAAGGGACATAAACCAGGGTAATTTTAGGTGTAATTGAAGAACTCAATAAGCCAGAAAGTATACACTCAGCAGAAATTCTTAATAGTGCACTCCTTCTTCTCCAAGTTTTTCACCTTGCCGTTTTGACAGACAGTCTTTTACATTGTGTTTCAAAAGGGATAATAACTACAACCCATGGCGGTAGCGAATGTGACTGATCAGACTATTTTGCGATGTACATGTTCGTCCACAATGCTATCTATGCGATTACTTGCATACGTTGTACATGAGATATATTGGGTAGATAGGTATACGTCTGGCTAACAGATTTAGACAACACCTTTCTGATATCAACAGTGGCACCCAGAAACCAGTATCCATGCACTTCAGCAGTCCTGGCCACTGTCACGTGGCTGACATACAGGTCACGGCGATCAAATCGTGCGCATCCCACGAACGGGATCGTAAGACAGTGAAAAACCACCTCATCTTCCAATTGGGTTCACTATCCCCTCACGGCCTCAATGTTAATCACAGTTTCATTTAACTTCCTAACCCCCACCCCTATCACCCCCTAGTTGTATAGTCCACTAAAAAGGTAGATGCATGTCCTTTGCAGGACGTCGCAGTCAACCCCAGCATCATTTTTGCTGTTTGGAATTTCTTGGCAGGTTTGTAATTGTTTTCTGAGCGACCGGCATTCATGCCATTCTGTGAGGACCAACACAATGACGGTCTGTATCCAGGTCGCCGGCAACTGTGTTTAGAGCGCCGATTGAGAAATTGCGATCTGCAATTGAAGAAGATTTGGAAGTACGGAAGATTTGGAAGGTATTCAGACTGCCGGTGCTCGGTTTAATGTGACTGTTGCTCCGACATCATGAGTGTTACGCTTCAACAAAACATCTCTATTCAGAAGTCCAGGCCGCTTGCATTTAATTACGAATCAAAGATGATTCCTGAGAATATCGCCAATCCCAATTTTCACCTTCTGCTCACATGGGCGCCTCTCCACCACCACCTCCTTCCCGTCTGGCCTCCCGCCGGCTGCCTTAGCCAATATCTGAGCTTCTGACGGTATTGACCTTTAACCCGTTGACCATACATCCGTTTCATACAATCCACTGATAGTCGCCTAACGCGTCAGTCGCTCCAATCAATGATACAAATTCAGATAAGTACACTTTATATTATCATGTGGTGCGTTTCATGTAGTTGTGTGTCGGTTTGTGTTTGCTTGTTCTGTGCTGACGAAGGTTTTGGCCGCAACGTTAATTTTGTTTCTTGTAATTGTGTTTCAGTAAAGCTCACAATCTACTGCCCGTTTTCTGGTGATTCATTCATGTCCATAATGTATGCACGAAAACACATGGTCATTTTCACCCGCACGCACCATCTTACGTCTCATGCGCTCTGCGTGTGACTTATCTGTAATCATTTTCTCCTTTGTCTTTATTCCATTTCTGATATTTGCCTCCACGTTCGGCGGCAACTTGCTCCCAGTGTGCATTATCAATATATGTATCAATAATGTACCGCTTACACACATCTTTGTATCGTAGTAGAGGCCGACCCTAAGATCTCTTACCCATCTGTAATTCACCAACAAAGATGTCCTTTGGTATTCTGCCTTCATCCATCCTCCTAACGTCTCATGTCCATCTAAATCTACGAAGGCTGAACATGGGACAAACCGTCACACGACCTGATCTTTCCAATACTTCAGGATCGTGATTTTGTCTTGCCACTTAATACCAAGTATTCTTCACAGACACCGCATATGAAAGCAGTTTAAATGTTTCTCTTGGTGTGAGTAAGTTGACCAGGCTTCACTGCCATAAAGAAGAATACTAAGGACATCATAGGCTTGATAGACAAGGACTTTTGTTTTGGCAGTAAGATTCCTACTCTCCCAGACTCTTTTTGTTAACCTGTTCATTTTTGTTGTTGTCTTACCAATCCGGATGTTGATTTCCAGATATGGGATAATTTGCTATTTATCTTTGATCGTCAGTATGTAAAATAGTCTACCGTCTCCATTTCGGCGTCGTCAATAAAGATTGATGGTACTCCATGGTAACCTTGTGACACAATCTGTCTTCTTTTTGCTAATTGTTAAACCAGATTCAGAACAAGTATTGGAGAATGCAGATAGTAGACTTTGTTATTCTTCCTCAGAGTGGGTTGTACTTGCGGCATCATATGCAAACAGCAACTAACTGATCAGTACTCTCCTAATTTTGGTCTTCGCCTTCAATCTCTGAGCATTGTAAAGGCCGCCACATGAGCGTAGTTTTTTCTTTGCGTTCTCTCGCTTTGAACTCATGCGTAGTCCAGACACACCACGTTTAGTAGTGCTGGACTGAGTTTTGCATGTGGATTTGTTTTCCCTGTTAACAGTGCCTTTCGCCATCAGTCGGAACCATTCCGACGTCAGTGGTACTTGTAATTTAATTCCCCAAGTCAAGGACGATACCGCAACATTTTAGTCTAACTGTCCGGAGTAGGGATTAAACACTTTACTTCGGAATCAGCACACCTGCTGTTTCAGAACACGCGTTCTTATCCATTCGGCCATGCTGACCTACATGAGCGTGAGTGAATGTATATAACACCATCCTGATCACAAAAGGCATATTTCAGTAGAAGTGAAAAGTATATTCTAAAGAATGTGGGAGGTAGTATAAAACCTTGCTGTACTCAGGATTGGTAAGACAGCAACAACAATGAACAGGTTAACAAAAAGAGTCTGGGAGAGTAGAAAGCTTACTGCCAAAACAACAGTCCTTGATTTCAAACTCTTCTGAAGTTGCACCATCAAATTTGATTATACCCTTCATGCCTAAGTGAAGCGATTCCACAATTGACATAAGAGTTGGTGGACAGACAATCTTCTCAAGTGCCTTGAACAGACCCTCACGACTGACCAAATCAAATGCTTTGTGAGGTCGATGAATGCAAAAAAATAGCGGTTGATTTTGTTCAAGGCATTTTTCTTGCATTTGTTGCAATGAGAATATTATATCAGTGATAGGCCGGTTCCTTCGAAAGCCACACTGTGATTCGGGGTAGACTTGATCACCCAGAACTTGAAGTCTGCGTAGAACAATTCTGGCAAATACTTTCCCAATAATACACAGAAGTGAGATACCCGTACAGTTGTTACGGTCATTTCAACTCCCTTTGTTCTTGTATAGTATTATGATACTTTAATCTTTGAAATACTGTAGGAATTGTCCTTCTCGCCAGCATAGCTCTATGGCGGACCTGTAGAGCGAGTGTATCTTGCCCACTCCTGATAATTTCTATTGGAATCCCATCATTTCAGTAAAGCTACAAATAGTGCTCAACCCATCTATCCATCTGCTGTTTCCTATCATTGATGAATTCTCCAGTCAAGGTTTTCAGTGGTGCACTTCTTTTCATCATTGGACCACATGCCTTATTTGTCTCTTCATACATCCTTCTGAGGTTTCCCTTATCACTTGCATTTTGAATGTACTCGCGTAACTTGATCCAATAGTCGTTTGCACACTGCCTGATAGCTTTTTGCACACCCTTCCTAGCTTGCTTCAGCTCACTGAAAGTGTTTCGCGTTGTTCTTTCCTTGTTTTTAAGAGAGCTATCTTCTCCCTATCAATCAAGGGCTGCAGTGTCTGGCTGTTTGCCGCAAACCAGTCCTGCCTCTTATGATCCACAGTGCCATAAACACTATTGTTTTATAAAGAGTTTCCTTAAGTTTACCCCACTTTTCACTTACTTGCTGTACACTTTTCGGATGTATCTGTAGCGTCTTCAAGTTGCTGTTGAAACTCAAAGCACTTATCGGGATCTTGGGTGTTAATAATATTAATTCTGGGGCTAGATTTGTGTTTACCCGTGTAGATTCTCTTTTGTCTCAGTCTAACCCTTGCAACAACTAAAGAATAATCAGTATCACACACAGAATTATTGTAACTTCGAGTTAATGATGTCAATCATCCTCAGTAGTGAATTCTTCACTGCAAAGCCCACTCCATGTTGTCTGTTTACTTCCTGCCCTCTAGCTTTCCACAAAAAAATGGTGTAAAAGATTTTCCTGAATGACCCTTCCTCAGCGAGGCGAGTCTCATGCAGGCCAACAATATCAATGTTAAGACGATTGAGTTAGGCATGAATCACAGACGTTTTTCTCACATCGTCAATATTCGTCAGGTTAGTGGTAAATCCTGGACACATGGTTCTTACGTTCCATATTGCAAGCCGTAGCTTGAGGTTTCTATTTTTCTGTTTAGTTGTGCCTGCTGCATAGGTTTTACAGCCTGCGATTCAGTTTTTGTCCTAGCCCCAAGCATCCATTGAAGCAGGCAGGCTGTGGAGGATCAGCACCCAATTGGCCCGGGGGAGGGGGGGGCTACCCAGCCTGAAGCGGGCGGTAGCTGATCAGTGACATCTGTAGGTGTCTCCCACCGTCAGAGGCAACTCGTGGCGCCCCATGTCTACGTCAATTGAGAAGGACTTACAACCCGTAGCTGCTACCTCTCGCTTTGATTCCAAAACTGGTTAAGACCAGGGATGGAGTTATTCCTCTCCATAGCACAAAACCTGGGCTGAAATATAGAGACCCCACGTGTTGCCCAAGCAGCATGGTCCCTCTCTCGGCCTGCCCAGTTCACTCCAGAGGAAAGGTAACACTAATACATCTGGAACAAGACAAGCTGCAGAAGCTACCAGATCAACAAAGCAATGCTCTAACTGTCCGTCTGTCGGAGCTTCGATCCTAGACCAGCTGTCAACCAAGGCTTCGTGCCTTGTCTGCCCTGCCATGACATTTTGTCTTTGGGTTGCATTTCCCCACACCAGGATAAGGCTTGTACTCTCCCATTTGCGCTCCTCTCCTGCGCCCGAAGCCGTTGGGACAATGTGGGGTGTCAGGTTTGGTAAGCGCCGCCCAACTTTCGGCTCTAACAGAAAGCAGGTGATTACCGTCTACAGTCATACGGTAGCTCAGTCATATCTGATTAAGACCTGACACACAAGCACACAAATACAATAAGCACCCAGAAATACAAGACCTACTGTGCCAAATATGACACCGGCCTAGAACTATTCTGCAGCGGATCTCATCCCATTGCGGTATACCAAGGAATGAAAGGGCTGACAAACTAACCAAACAAGGCATTGACACACAACAATAAGATTTTCCATGTATATAGTTCATTCATTCAGTAGCATGTCCTTTGCAGAACCTCGCTCACATAACAACCTTCCGGAAAACCTCTCGATCATAAGCAAGATGTTCCGCGTCCGATACACCCATCTGGAGATCATACACCACATCCTGCACCCATCTTCTCTTTGGCCTTCCTCTTCCTCTCTTCCCAGGCATATACCCCTCCATTATTGTTCTCTCTAAACTTTCGTGACGTTTCAAGCGACCAAACTATTTCAATTTTGACGTCCTGCCATGCGATATCTAGGGGTTCATCATAATTTAAACATTTCAACTCAGAATTAAACCACGGCTCAAACGCAATTGGCAGATTCAGAGCCAACGAACTAAATAATGACGGAGTCCACACTGAAGAACGTTGTCAGTTATTACGCCGTTTATTATCACAGCGCAGGCCTACTGTAATGATAATGAGAATAATAATAATAATAAATAATTGCATACTGATACTGATCCTGTTGTGGCCAGGATGGGCAATATCCTTCGTACATATAAAATTGCTCATATGTTACTGGTCAACTCTGCTCGAATCTTGACTGTCATTGCTCGTCCTTCTTTCCGTCTTCTAAGTTCTTCCTGCCGTTTCAGGCATAGCGTTTTCCGTATTCATCTGTGTGTTTGCTTAATGCTTCTAAGAATGTTGTCCTACTTGATCATCTCGTCCATTTCCAGGCATACTTTAATCACTAACGTGATATCCCGCCAATAGTAAGCCAGCCGAGTCACATAAGTTGCCGCCTTTTAGAACGTCCCAAGTTTGTCTGTTTTTATTGTTCTTCACATTTTTTCATGACCAAATTTCAGATGGCTATGTCCCAGAGTTGACCGGTTTTTGCCTTATGCAGAAATGCGTGGCTACCGGCTCCGTGGCCGAGGTGTTAGCAGCTTTCTCCGCTAACTCCGAATACTCTCGTCACGTGACGCGACGAGAATTAGCAGTGGTTCGAATCGCAAAAGTGTCTTATGAGAGTATGGAGCCGGTCGCTCAGAAAGTCGTGGCGTGCTGATGAGCGTAATCTAGCCTAGGAATCAACATACAGCTGAAAGATGCTGGTGTTGACCGCAATATCCTGAAACAGGATGGAAACGCGGAAAAAAAAAAAAAAAAAAAAGAAATGCGTGGCTGCTGGTATTCTGGTTGACTGCCACTGCCATCGACGATGAACTGTATTTTCCACTTTTCACATTGGGCAGTGGGGAGTGTTTTGTGTGATATTCACTGGCACAGGAATGGAGCATAATGGGGACGACCCGTTGCTGTGAAGTTGGAACTGCGACTAACTAACTAACTAATTTTCTTTGTTTTATCGTCTTTAATAATCAGCTTTCTTCAATATTCAGCTCTTGAATTATGGATGCATTTGTTCGTTTCTTTACCCAAGATATTCTTAGAACTCGTCTGTGCTGAGTTGAGTTAAGAACCGACATCACTGCACTCAGGAATTCCCATACGTGCTCCGTCCCCTCGTTCAACAGCCAGCGAAGAGTCATACTACTAATCGTTCCCACCGCTATCTGATTAAAAGTTCTCCTGGTCTTCCCTCTCAGTTTTGAGATTCTTCCAGAACCCCTGCCGATCCCCCGCAATCTCATTCTTTCCACATATGGGTTCTCAATCTGTTCCTCCGGCTTCTCCACCTGGTCCCACAAGCGCACGACCACCTCCCCCTTGTCCATAGGCAAAATTCCACGAAGAGGTGCCTCCTGCTAGCCTATCAGCCTGTTCATTCCCCCGTGCACCCGCATGGCCAGGGCAAAATATCCATACAATTCTCACAATCTCTGTGAACTCTGAAGTGACGAGAGCCATTCCACACGAAACATTCCTTTCTCCACCTTGCTAAGCATACTCTTTGAATCGTAATGAACACAACGCGTGTTGCAATAGTCTCCTGTAGCCACCGGAATGCCGCTGTTACTGCCTCCACCTCCATTCTCATGCTGGAGGTCGTAGTCTCATATGCCAAAATCTCCTTTTTCAAGACTCGCCCATTAGCCTTTGTAATAAAGCCCCAGCCACTACGTCTGTTTCTCACCCCTGACCCATCGGTGTAGATGACTATGTCACCTTGATGTGTGTTGCTCTGGATCAGCTGTTGCACTTCAAACTCAGTGCGGCCCGCTGCCCATTTTCTGCACTCACGACCCAGTGTTATTATTACATTGTGCCAGTCCGTCATGTCTTCCGGAACTTCCACCCACCCTCTTTCACGATTGATGGTCTCTAGATCACACACCTGACTTATAGAAAGTTCTGCCTGTGCCATCCAGGACCTGCCTCGTCTTAGTCTATGACCCTTTACCATATCCATTGCTGCATGCAGCGGGTGATCCTTGTCTGCGGCAACTCTCAGGTATCATTTGGCCTGAAGGACCCTATGCCTATCCGTCATTGTTGGTAGTTCCAGGATATGCCTCATGCATATAATTGGTGTGTCCTTTGTGCACCCCAGGATTAACCGCATGGCAGCATTCTGTATGCAATAAACTCGTCTATAACATTTATATTCAAAGGCATTTATGCGCTGTTCAGCTTGTTTAGTAAGTGTCCAGGTTTCACAGGCGTATGCTGAAATGGGAAAAACGCATGCTCTTAAAAATCTAATTTTTGTAGTTATGTCTGTCCCACTCCATAATTTATTCAGTTGTTTTAGTCTTTGAAGAGCAATTGATAGTCGTCGTTTAATTTCTTTCATTGTGTCACTGTTGTTGGTGATCAATGACCCAAGATATTCAAAATTTTCCACCACTTCCAATTTTCCCCCATTAATGTATATTTCTTTCTCCATAGTAGTTTTATCTGTATGCATTATCTTTGTTTTTGCTATGTTAAGATTTAAGTTGTGATTTTCACTATTCAATTCAATCAATCATGTGCCATGCCGGAAAGCGTGGGCGGTCATGATTCGCCATTTCACTCGATCACCAGAGTCGTGGATCAGCTCAGTGTTCCTGTCTCGTCCATGCCATGTGGCCAAGCCATCCAGGTATTTTCCTCTCGGTCTTCCTCTTGGTCTGTTCCCCTCGATCTTGCCAGCTGTCACCAAGTTCTCCAGTCCATTTCTTCTCATAACATGTCCAAAAAAATTTGACTGTCTACGTCTATTCAATTGGGTTGATACTATTAGGTTTTCTATACCATTCTGTGTTGTGGATAGCAATACTGTATCATCAGCATACCGAATCTCTGGTATGTCATGACCACCCATATTTAGGGCATCATATGTTATATCATCTCTTACATTTCTCATTATATTTTCTGCGTACAGGTTAAACAAATAGGGGGACAGCACACATCCCTGACGGACTCCTTGCTTGATGTCAAACCAATTTGATGTATGTCTCGCCATCTATTCTAACCGCTGCTTGTTGGCTTGTTGTGTATAGTATAAAAAGAAAAATCGAATAAAAACGCACAGAAAGCATTCTGTTCAAACATAGGATGACTATATTATCTACTTTATGCATGCATGTACACATGTGTTTGCGTATGTATGCGCGACCATACATATCTAGAGCATTCTAATGTGTTTATTTACGGCACCAGAGACTCGCCGCCGCCCCTTCTCCTGTTAGTTAAGACAGCTCCGCCACGTGAAGGTCAGAAATTGAACTTTTGCTGCCAGAGGTGATGAATACACAAGCCGTGTGTTATTTTCCAAGGTTGGGCGCTCATCCCAACTCCGCGCCACCGGCTATTTAACAGCAATTTGGAACCTAGATATGAATAAACGCTATGTGTCTGATAATTGTGTGGCCATTTTGACCAGTGGTTTGGCTGTCCTGATGGTGTAATAGACCGGTAATTATTACGATCCTTATCTTTTAGACAACTTAAGACGGCTACCGCAAATGATCCCATATATGAATAATAACTACTGAATACTGAATTTAAAAATCGACGTCATTTCACTCGGGACATTCCCACACATGGTCCGTTTCCCTCTTCAAAAGCCACCGACGAGTTTATGCAATACTGGCTCATAGCACAATGCGGCGTTGAATCATGGACTATAAGCAAAAGTGATGAAAAGAACTTGGAAACTTTTGTAATGTTGCCTTATTGCAGAGTTTTAAAAAAAAAACCTGCTGGATAGAAAAAGAGATTTAAAAACATCAAAGCTTTCTTATTAAAGAAACTGAATAAAATAGACAACGTTTCAATATTATATGAAAAAGTAGCTTATCTTGGTTTGGTTGCAATATCATTGAATAATTCTGGTGGGGGGGGGGGGGGGGGGGATCTAGAGTAAGAAAACAAGAGGACGTTCTATGAAAACTGCATCACACAAGAATGCAGGAACGTTGGGGCTCAGGTTTATGCTGAACTGAAGAGAGCTTCTGGGAATAGGTGCCGATTTGGAGGGGCGGGGCTGTATCATGATCAGGCCATTCAACACATCAAGACTGACTGACCTTATGAATTAATCAGTAGCTGTAGACCATGATTAAGCATGTATAGAGATAGAGCGATGGGCACACGTTTCTAAAGGTAAAAGTAGTTCCATAGCAGATACAGCCGACAGAATGTTTATTAGACCTTAGCATATTTTAGGCCACGACACATAAGATGAGGTGACCGTTCTCTTCCTCGTCGCTCTTTCTTCCCAGACAATCCCCAGAAACGTGTTAATATTGTATGGTACTCATTTTTATGAGGATGGGTCCACCATCAGATCCCCACTGGTGTGAACAATTAACCCTTCCTTTGCTGGGAATTGAATCCGGACCTCTGTCTTGGTAGGCAATTCAACCAACCGCTATGCCACCACAGCTCCAGACGTTTGTAAACATCATATATACATTCTTAGTCGTTGGACCAAAATAGCTTATCCCTTTTTTATCCATTGCTTTGTATGTTAGATGCTTTATTAAAAGGCAATTAGAATACCAGACTATGGAGATTGAAAGGAACACGCAGTTGCGGATATCCGTATCACCGTTACGGGAATTTAAAAAAAAACAAAAACAATAACCTTTGTCATTGGAGAACGAAGGTAGTAGAGATGCATAATAACTTTCACCAGTCAGGTCAATATTTAAAGACGGGTAGTTAGTTAGTTAGTTAGTCGACAGATCATCCTCGTTGCACATCGAACCATTCAGTCCATAAGTGCTCGGATCCCCTCCTCAGCAAATCCCGCAGCGTGTAGCGGCTAACGACGCCAGTTCTGTGTTGGTTTATCAATCTTCTTTGGCTTCCTGCGTAGTGTTCTTGTTTGGCCACCCCTCTTTTAATTTGCTGCTCTAGCAGTCTGGCCATTGTTGTAGATTCACAGTCATCACTTGGTTCTCGCAAAAGTCTCACATCACGTAGAGCATTCAGAATGTCAGCCTGGTCCATGGCGCGTCCGCCCTCCACAGTAGCCTCACCTGCGAGCTTGTCAGCCCGCTCATTTCCTTGTACTCCCGCATGCCCTGGCACGAAGATGAAACTAATCTTTGCCAGCCGAGACCGCTTCAGAGGCAGCAACCATTCTCTTCGGATCGACCCCTCCTCTATCCTCTTGATCATGTTCATTGAGTCGCTAAGGAAACAAGCCCTGGTGAATGTCTGTGTCTCGAGCCATGTTATTGCTTTACTTACTGCCATGACTTCCATGGTCAGGCTACTTGTGGTTTCAGTGAAAGCACCAGAGTCCTCCTTCACAATTCTCCCTCCGGCCCGAGCTGTAAAGGCCCATGAGCTTCTCACATGTCGGATGACCGACCCATCTGTGTAGATGACCGCGTCACCGTCTAGCGAATTCTCGAAAATCAACGCTTGTACTTCAGCCTCAACAGCAGCCGGATTTTCTTGTCTGCATTTTCTATCTAGTTGGATGCAAACTGAAAAGGATGTGCAGAAGTCTGTTGGCACTTGCACCCACTCCTCGCCAGGTTCTAAGTCCTCAAGTGAACACACCTGTTGAAGAATGTCTTCGGCTTGACCCATCCACGACCGTCCTCTTTTTAACCTGCTGCCCTTCACCTTCCTAATTTCACTATGCAGTGGATGTTGTGTGTTTGCGTTAATTCTGAGGTAGGCGCGTGCCCTGCAAACTTGTATTCTCTCTTCAATGGTTGGAAAATCAAGAAGGTAGCGCATCGCCCTGCATGCTGTATCTCTTGTACATCCAAGAATAATGCGCATAGCTTCATTCTGTATCCTTTCCATCCTTTCTATCTGCTTATGGCTGAGAGTCAAGATTGCCATTGCATACTCCAAAACAGACATGACCAGCCCCTCGTACAGAAGACATAGATGGCGCTGCTCACAGTTTGCTGCCGCCATCACCCGCATCGCTGCCAAACCCCGCTTGGCCTTTGTTATCACCTGGACTATGTGCACATTATAAGCAAGGCTTCGATCAAACCGTATCCCCAGGTAATTCATTGCCTGCGTTCTTTCTACCGTCTCTGAACACAGCATTACAGTTGGTGTTGGATTGTTGACAATATGATTATTCAACGAGAACCAAGTCACTGTTGCCTTTGTTGGGTTGACCATTGCCCCAGCTTCATCACACCAAGTACTTATGCGATTGAGTTCGGTTTGTAGTTCCCCAGCAACCTCCTCTCTATCCTTACTCTGACGATACACTAAAACATCATCGGCATATGACAATGTCCTGCCAGGTCCAGTGATCTCTGCTCACTGGTGATTCTCACCGTGTAGGCGTTGAACAGTACCGGAGATAATGGTGATCCCTGTGGTAGGCCAGGATATATTGTTGTTGGTTCCGAAGTCCAACTGCCACATCTAAAAACTACTTTCCGTTGGAAGAGGGCTGCAGCGATCCAACTAAGGAGGAATGGACTTACGTTTAGTTCAAGGAGCTGAAACATTAAAAAATCCAGTGGTACTCTGTTGTATGCGTCCTCAAGATCAATCGCTGCAGCAACGGTTTCAGTGCCTGAGTGGAAACCTTCATAGACATCATGGGCAAAGACTGCTCCATTGGTCCAGGTTTCTCTTTTCGGACGGTACCCACCCAGGGTAGGTGGGAAAACACCTTGCCTCTCTAGTTGGCTTGATATTTTCCTGACAATTACCTTCTCCAGCAGCTTGCCTATTGTATTCTGCATGGTTATAATTCGATATCCCTGAATTTTTTTGTGGTCTTTGTCAGGCTTCGGCAAGGGAATCAGATAGCTGTGTAACCATTCCTCCTTGATGCTAGCACTCCCTATACTGTTGTTGTACATGTCTGCTAGTTTCTCTAGCTCATTGTCGGTACACCTATTTATGTCGTCGTATCTTATGCCATCAGGACCTGGAGCACTGTTTTTTGATCGTCGAAGCACAGCCTTGATTTCTTTCACTGTCACTGTGTCTTCATCCGAAGTGTTCTGGGCCTTGCATCTGTCTGAGGTGACCTCCTTGGCCAGATTTCGACCTCCCATGTCTGTCTGGTTGTTCTGCTCAAGGTAGCGTTGAAAGAGGGCTTTGCCCTTGTCCTCGTCAGTCCTCTGCCAGATGAGGTCAGCACCTTGGAAGTCAGAAATGCTCTTATTCTTGACTACACCACTCATGCTTTTATGTAGTCGCCAGAACAATTTCAGTGACTTGTCTGTGCTTACTCTTTGACACACCTCTGCCCATTTTTCGCTTTTAACCACCGTGACCAGTTTTTTGAAATAGCTTACTTTTGTGTGCATCTCTCTTTCTAAGTGCAAGCAGGGACTAGGATGACCAGCTCTGTTCTTCTTGGCATTTTGCCATCTCCTTACAGCACTACGCTTATCCACCCAAGCCTTCTCCACCTCGAAACTCCACCACGGTGGCTGCTCCCAGCTTTTTTTCCTGCCCTGAAACGTTCTGCGCTTGTCACGTCTTATTTTACTCACCACATCTTGCCCTGTACTGTCATACTGGAACGTCTTTACCTTTAGCTTGTGCTGCCTGGTTCTGCCTTTCTCCACCAATATGCTGCAAGGGTGGTGGTCGCTGCCATGATGTCCTAGGACACCCCATCTACACACTGTAGTGAGTAAAGGTGAAACTAGCGCCAGATCAATAGCACTGTCCTCATCGCCTGGACGGCTTGCTGTCCTGGTGACACAGCCACTGTTGATACAAACCAGGTCGATGGTTTCCAGTGCAGTCTCGAGCTCCTCCCCTTGTGTATTGGAGGAAGTGTTTCCCCATGATCTGCCTTTAGCGTTGAAGTCACCACAGAAAATAACATTTCTCTCGTGGCCTAATATACCACTTAAGCACTGCCACTTCTGTGCGTCCACACTCGCATTGCGGGCATAAACATTAACCAACACGAATGGTATACTGGAATGAACTCTCAACGCCTGTATTTGTATATCGTCACTGTCCCAACTGGACATGTCTAGGTCTGACGCCACCATGCTGTCGCGAACGAGAATCGCCGTTCCCAGATGTCGTCTGTTGTAGAAACATTTGAAGCCGGCAATTCGGAGTGGCTGATCGCCCAGTCTCGTCTCCTGGAGTGCTACAATGTCGTTCCTGTAAACTAGGGTTTCTAAAATAGAGCCCCGTTGTTTTACACTGGCACAGTTCCAATATAGAATACGGATGTTCCTGAGTCCTAGACGGTGACACTTGAGTCTAAAACGTCTCAAACCACCGCGCTTACCTTGTTTCTTCCTCCCTGCGCGGCTACCACGCCGCTTCGTTATGTTGACTGCTGAACCCTCGGAAAACACACGTTGTTCCGCCATGTTGAAAAAACGTAAACACAGACTGCTGAGAACCACACACGCTGCTGAAAATTCACTCAAGGAAGGCTTCGCTCGATGCACGAACTCCGTAGCACCCGCGCAGATCTTGAGTAGAAACTCCTGGTTTTACATCCTGGCACACCAATTACACGCAAGAGATGAATAAATCCATCCCCTACGCGAAAAAGTTAACGAACACAAAACAACACGATCGTCCGTCGCCATCTTGAAACCGATCCGAAAGACGGGTAAGCAGAAGGCAGAGGAGAAGAGGGAAAAGAAAAGAAAGCAATAGATAATGGTTAAAGACGAGCCCCGCCTGCGTGTGAAAGGGACCCACGCGTGAAACATAGAATAGTAAACCATACACTACCATGCAAATCGTAAGAGTGTTGGCGTGAGGCCGGTTACCTCACTTCGTAGAAAACAGCTGCAAACTTCAACCTATCATGAGCAAGTCTACAAAGGACCACGAGTGAATTGGTTGAGGGTCTATGGTCCATTGTAAGATGAAAGACAGAATAAGAAGTCAAGAAATGTCAGACAGAGCTCGAATGAAAATGTGTCTTGATGTATGCTGTTGTTGAGGATAGTCAAGAACCCACCCCGCAGTAGAATTCCATCAATTCGACTTATTCTCTCTTGCACGACTTGAAGAATTACTGGGTTGGGGGGGGGGGATGTTGATGCCCTGACCATCTCGTGATCGTGTAAGATGGCTAAATATGACCGACCATGCTTATAGGCATGACACATAGGCATGACACATAGGCATGGCACATGACGATGGTAATGGCCTCTGGAACCTGATGATTGTCTTTTCTCCTGCCCTTTAGTTCGCATATAGCATAGAGGCACTGAACCAACTTAGTCCAAGCCGTCCATTCTGTTGCTATCGTCTGCAGCCACGCCATGACACCGCGTACTATTCATGTAATTCCGCTCTCCCTGTGTCTTAGGTCTCCTTCTATTTGATTTGCCCCGTGGATTCCACAAGAACACCGAGCTGTCCACGACACTGGAGATCGAATGATCGTCCAGGAACCATGTATGAAATGGCGAATCATGGCCACCCACGCTTACCGACATGGCACACGATGGATGATGCATGGACGTGGATGGACTTTCGAGTTATGCTTGTATTAATTTTGGTGCCGTGGTTAACCAAATGCCGAGGACGAGAAAGGCTTTTTCTCTGTGTTAAAAAGAACATCTTTATTGCACACAGATATCTTCCCCCATAAGTGCTATAGTCTCGTCCCATAATCACATAAGGATGATCTAATTTCAATGCGCGAACCCCATAGCACCTAGACTAGGATCCAGATGTGTATATCAGAATTACATACACTATAAATATTCTTCATGGTCGGTTTTTATTTCTTTTTTTTTGTTTGGAAATTTACACCGGGCAACGTCTATTCGGTTTCAACTTTCTGTTCCCAACTGCGAGCGATCTGTAATACGATTTAACTTATTCGAAAAGGCTAGGCCAGTGGTTCTCAACCGGTGGGGAACCCCCACAGGGGGGAATTTTAGGGTTTCCAGGAGGGGGGGGGGGGAATTAAGATTATTTCAAGATCGCGCGTTAATACAAGAACCGATTACTTGATATTGTTTTTCCCTTCATACTGTATGGTTTTATACGTCTCACCTTTCTAAAATTCATTTTATAAAGTAAGTAGACCCACAAATCACGTTTTATGTGGACGTCTAGACTTGTTTTAGAATGTGCTATTAAATTTAGCTTTCATAGTTACTTATACTGTGTAGGGGTGGGGGTAGGATCTTTAGGTAGGAAATACGAAAGGGGGCGAATGACGTTCTGAAAATATGGTGAAGGGGGGGGGGGCACGGGCCAAAAAAGGTTGAGAACCACTGGGCTGGCGTTCTGTCCACGATCCTAGGAACAGAAAGAAGGAGTGGGTGTATAATATTCTTTCCTTAGTTTGTAAAAGTGCACACCGTTCACATACGGGACCGATCCAGGTTTAAGTGATTAAGAGTCGTGGCATTACGGCCGCTATCTCAAACTTACCACTTCGTTATTTTAATTTGTAAGTTGATAGCCGAATATTTAAGGATAGTAAGGTGTCATCATAATGTCCCAGGTCTTTTGCAGAACACTGCTCTTATCACGGTCCGCCGAAAGATTTTTCGATTTCTTGCCCATTTCTCCCGTCTCATGCTGATCGAGACTCCCGTCTCTTCGTCCAGGAACCATGCCTTCCATCTCTGTTCTTTCCAAGATCCCTTGACGACAAGGCTGAGGTAGTTTAGTTTCCGAGACACTACTATAATGTTTATGGGTCAGTTTTCTAAGATCACATCTTGTATAATTTCATATTTTCCTGCTTCTTGGTTCTGTACGATATTCTAAGAACTTTTCTGTAGCATTTAATTTCAAAAGCCTAAATTTTCTCCTCCTTTAGTATTGCGAAATATATTGCCCCCCCCCCCCCTCGAAAAAAAAAATACAAGCATTATTGGTTTCTTCAACAATTGTCTCACTTTATTGCGTATTCAAACAGCTTTACTCCAAAAAAATTAATGGATTCTTCGACAATTAAGGTTTAGAAGCTTGGCATATGTTATAAAGAAAAGTGCTTATTCATGTAACTTAAATTAAAAATTGCTCTAAGCAATGTTTTAGGATTTTTATAATTAGAAATTGGCTCGACAGTTTTCATTTCAGCTCCAGCTACGCGGACAATATCGGTTCACGGTGTGATAAGCAATGCTGATTGTTGCTGTACTGTAGAATAGCGCCGATTTTGACGCGGAACAAACACAAACCGGACTAACTGGACATTGCAGTTAAATCCCTTCTTAAAAGTTATAGGGCGAGTGAAATAAAGCAGTGTCCGCCGTGTTGCCGAAGCACAGCTTAAACCAAATAAAACCGCAACAGCAAATAGATCTGTAGGTCATGTATTTTACACACCTTTAAGCAGAATTTTAGTGCATGAATCACATTAAATGATTTAGAATATATTTTTATTGATAAAAATTATACTTCCAGTCTGACATTGATTATTAAAAGATAATTAGGGTCTAATTGAGGATCTATTAATAGCCGTCAAGCGTCAGCACAGATGGTATTGACGTCATTCGTCCAAGACTAGCCAATCGCGCGTAGTCTGCGCATGAATATCCAAGTATTTGTAAGCCGAACGGCCTTGCTGTTTTACCTTGTGACGCTGATGGTGTATTTTGACGTGGCGACTACGTATTCTACAAATTTATCCACTCCTATCGCAGCAAAGTTGGTGACGAAAAGTACGTAATTGGTAAGAACTCATTGACGAATCACAACAATCAAGCATGGTGATGGTACTGGAATACATGTGTTGACTTAAAACTGATAGCAAAAATAAGGACATAACGTGTGAGCAGGCTTTCCCGAAACACGATGATCGTTAGGAACGGGAGCTGCTACTGGCCGAGGTTTGTCTTCATAATGAGGCGTTGTCCTAAATGCGGGCCGAAAGGGAAATTGTTTTGTGTTTTTAACAGACCACCATGGGCACAGAAACAATACTTAATTTTAATACTAAATAATATCGCGAACATTTATGTTAATGCAGTATATAATACATTAAAACACTGAGCATTAAGGGAAAACTAGTTGAGGGTTGTCGATGCCTACAAACTAGAAAATAATGGCTAATAATGAAATAAGTACGGTCCAGTAGAAATAACATTATAACAACGGTGTGTGTGTACGTAAGACCTGCTACAACAACAGGTTTGTCATTTCTCATGTTATATTCGTCACATTGGGTAAACTACACTGTTGATAAGAATACACTTAATTATTGAATCCTGATTGACAGTGTGTTAAGTGTAGTGGTATTTACGAAACTAGCACCCATTTTCCATTATTAGATGGGATAGTGAGTTGTGGCAATAGACAGAAGAGAAGAGCAATCAAATCATTTTGCATCAGGGTAGCATTGACAGTTCATGTTTCAGAATCTAATCTATTATAGTTATAAAATATATAATATATTTTTGTTTTCTTCAAGTATTGTTAAACAAGGAACTGTCACTGTCATTTACTGCGAGTATTGTACCTTGCGGTGTATGGCAGAGGGGTCTTTGAGCCTAGCTAGTGCAGTCGCCGTGAACTGTGCAGGTTAGGATTTTCTTTTCACCCCCAACAGAAAAAAATCCCAACGCCTTACCGAGGGATCGAACCCGGTTCTCCCGAAGGAGAGTCCAGCGTTCCAGCCGCTCGTCAAAACAAGGAACATCAGTATAAATATATTTTCAGAAACTGAATGGTATTCAAGCAAGTTTTGTGATTTTCAATGAATAAGTGCGAAATAATAGTAGCCAAAATGACAGTTTATAGTATTATTTATGAAGACTTATTATTGTCAACTTAGTATGGCCTAGTTAAAGGTGTGGAGGAAAATGTCACCCTTATGTGTGCATAGGTAATTTAAGCTGAATGAAGAGTTTCTCCACCCAATAAATGATGAAGCAGGTCATTGTCAGAATGTCGCTCATCACAACACGGCAAACATATTCACGATTCTTGGTCAGTTCCCCTGCCTCATGCATGTTCATGCCCAGGGTGTCTTATGTCCATCTTCATGCTGGTCAGTTCCCCTGCATCTTCTTCCAGGAACCATGCCTTCCATTTCTGTTAGAGGGTTCGATCGGGCCGTGACCCGAAATTAAAATGGAAGTGATGTACGGTGTCACCCCAGAATGAGCCACTGTGTCGCCCAATCTCGCTACATATAGACCATGCATTCTTTTGACGTCATTCATTCATTCAAGTATCTTTGTGACAATAACACACGTAATCCTGGGATTTTTGGGAAAGATTTGCCTAATATTCCGTGCACAGTAATTGGTTTAAATCATCGTGACCTTTTATGTGAATGTTATTCTTCTTCTTCTTCTTCTGCGTTCATCCAGAGTTTTTTTTTCCGGATGTGATTGCGTTGTGCCTGTTTACAGCAAAGCTGCGTTCTTGCGCCATTAGGCCGACACATCTGACTTCTGCGGGCATTTGTTGACCGGGTCAACCATCCCGGGGATGTTATTATTCAATACACGATAAGTAATTTTATTTTTTAAAGCTGTATTTGTAAATCTTTGAATATTTTGAGATAGATTTTCAAATTCTGCACCCAATTCTACATATATTTGGAGAGTTTCATCGCCAATCGTCTTCCATCTATGGTATTAAAAAATTAGTTTTGCGGGGATGTTTCATGTTGTTTGGTCTTTGTGAATGGAAAGCCAAGATGGCGGCTGACGCGAATAATTCCGAATATCGATCGGACTTTGCGCAAACATGGAATTTGACCTACTAAAGTTAAAGTTTAAAGATTAATAATAATTTATTTGTATACTTGTACATTGTTTAATCATTTAACATGACAGAACATATTTTTGAAGTCAGTTTTCATAATCCGACTATGACCCGTTGGCACGCGGAGAAAAATGGAAATGCCAAATGGACACACTGAACCGTAATTAATTTTTTGTTTCTGCTGCTTTCAATATACAACCAACAATTGTAGATAGATTTTCAACTTCTGCATCCAGTTGTATAGTTTCTACGATGATGTTACGACCATGAGTGCCTTTGTGAATGGGAAACACAAATTGGCGGCCGTTGTTTGGCTATATTACAAATCTTTGTGGAGTAATCATTGTATTCTCGTTAGCATAGTTGTAAGTATCCTGCCTGTCACGCGGGAGACCGGAGTTCTATTCCTCGGCGGGTATTTTTTTTTTTCCAGAAATTTATTAGGTGCTACCCAATAGATGTCTTTGTTTAATGTGAATTTTAATTGCCATATAAAATATTGCTCCTGAATCAGCATAGTTTCATCGCTAAACTTGCTGGAATTATGGTTGAAAAATAGATTTTCTGCAAAGATATGACTTTGTGAATCGGAAACCCACAGGACATGGCGGCCGCGCATATCGATCGGACTACACACTTTTGTAACACTCATAACGTGCAATTTGAACTACTAAAGTTAAAGTGAATACAATTTTAAAGATTAATAATAATTTATTTGTATACTTGTACTATTTTGTAATCATTTAACATCACGGAACATATTTGTGAAGTGTTTTCATATGACCGTTTGAGACCATCTCACACACACAGACATGCACAGATCATTGGTGGAGGCAATGGACACACTAGAGAGCTGCTAAATCGTATGAGGAATATGAGAAATCGTAACTTGTCCCACCTTCACAAAAATGTGAATATCTTCACTTATAATTGACATACAGGCATCATTGAGGTACTATTAGATTTTGATTTTCAAGACCTATCTACTGTGGTGGTCTCATTAGTAAATACTCAAATTTAAAATCATGATGGGACACTCTATACTGTTCTTTCCAAACGACTGTGACATATAATATTGCCAACGTATGATAGTTTCCAAGACATTGTGCAGTTTATGAGCCTGTCTTTTTTGATGTTCAGTTCTTGTAGAATGTATTTTATTTCTTGTTGGCCCACGGTTATCTAATAATTTGGCACTCTTCCGAATCAATCAATCAATCATGTGCCATGCTGGAAAACGTGAGCGGTTATGGCTCGCCATTTCACTCTGTCACCAGAGTCGTGGATCAGCTCAGTGTTCCTGTCTCGACCATGCCATGTGGCCAAGCCATCCAGGTATTTACTTCTCGATCTTCCCCTTGGCCTGTTCCCTTCGATCTTGCCAGTTGTCCTAAGTTCTCCAATCCATTTCTTCTCATAACATGTCCAGACAATTTTGACTGTCTACGTTTAATTTCTCTAATCAATTTATGATTTTCATTTGTCTCCTGTAGTACTTGGTCATTGGTTTTTCTGTCTGTCCATGGTATTCTTTGCATTTTCCTCAGAAACCACATTTCAGCAGCCATCAGATGTTTTTCAGCAGCCATCAGATGTGTTTCAGCTTGACTGCTCATTGTCCAAGGTTCACATCCATACAAAAAAACAGGCTCTATGTAGCACCTCAACACTCCTTTTCTCGTTTCAGTTGATATCTTTTTATTGGTCAGTATGTTTTTCATCTTGCTAAAGGCTACTTTCGCCTTGGCGATTCTTGTTCTAATCTCTACAAGACATTTCCCATCAGATGTTATGACTGTTCTGAGATAATTGTACCGATTCACTTGTTGAAGAATATTCCCATTTACTTGTATATTACATTGTGGTATTTCATTCTTCCTAGTTATGACCATAATCTGTGTCTTTTTACAATTTAATTCTAATCCCAGTTGTTCACTGTGTGCAACAACCGCATCTACTAATTGTTGCAGATCCTGCTCATTGTCTGCAATCATTACTGTATCATCTGCATATCTAATGTTATTGATGTTTCGTCCTTCAATGCTGATTCCATTTATATCTTCTACATTTTTGAAAATATTTTCACTGTATAAGGAAAAAAAAATCTGGAGACATTACACATCCCTGCCTAACACCTCTCTTAATAGGCTGATATTGTCCCACTTGCGAATAACGGTCCCAAATTATTTATTGTAAAAAGTATCTCTTAAAGGGCCTCATTAGGTGATTATGCTCGTTCCGGGGCAATATGCTGATTCAGGGGCGATGTGTTGTTGATCACTTCTGGTTGAGTGTGTGGTGGACTGCTAGACCGACCGATGGAATGGGTCGTCGGAATGTATATCAATATCTTCTGCTATCGACGACAGTGAGGGCCCTCTGGGCCCAGAAACAGTTATTGCATCCATCGTTCGGTCTAGCAATCCACCACACACTCAACCGGAAGTGATCGACAACACATTCAATGTATATTATTCTTTATTTCAATAAATACATTACACAACAGCACTTGCTTGCTTTCTACTTGCGAAAGCAATTATTATATGTCTGTATCTGTAATTAATAAATGCAGTGGCACCCAACATATCCCAGTTAGCATTCCTCAACTGCACAGTCTATCACCTAATGAGGCCCTGTAAGGGATACTTTTTACAATAAATAATTTGGGACCATTATTCGGAAGAGTACCAATAATTGTTCTGTAACATTTAAGTGTCAAAGTTCTGATTTTCTTCCTTAGTGATTGCAAAATGGTCCATGATTCACATTTGTATTTTGCAACAGGAACATTGCATGTTGTACAACAATTTACTTTTGTTTGTTTGCGCTTCCTCGCTTTGAACTCAAGCATAGTCCATATACACTACTTCTAGTAGAACAGGACTGAATTTTGTGTGTGGATTAGCTTTCCTTACTACCAGTGTCCCTCGCCATCAGGCAAACCCACCCCGACTTAGAGGTAATAATTTACTTTAATTTATTTTCTGGTGTTCTGCTCAAGGCTCTACATACTGTTTAACCTCTTCATTGATATGGCCAGTCCCAATCTGATGTTTTTTAACAGTCCCAATTGTTGACCCATTGTTGATTATAAAGCCATGATATTAAAAATTTGTGATATTTTTAATTTTTTTCATTGTTGATTGTGATTTTTCATTGATATGTACTTTACAATTTTTTAAAGTTCAGACAAAAGAGTTTAATCTTCACTGTGTCTTTTGACAGACATGTTTAACTCTTCAAATCCCTTAGCACTATTTAGAAGAGTACCATGCCATTTGATACCTAGTTTGGGTATAGAATTTCCACTAATTACGAATGGATAAAAAATGTCACAGGTCTCGCTATTTTTTACGTTTCTCATTACATTTACACCAATACACCTCAACCAGTTATGTTTTCTTGTTCAACTTAGTTCACATTCTTGATTGTGATTTTCGGTTGACATGTAGTTTCGTATCAGAACAATATTTTCATATGTTTATTTTTAAAGTTCAAACAAAAGATGGTGTAACTGGTCTCATTATTTGTGACCTTACACCAGATCAGTAATGCACCTAAAGACAATAGGTCAGCTTAGTTCACATCTCAAACTGTTTTCTTCGTTATTATAGCTGTTGATACAACAAATGTATCTCTGGGAGAATGAACGTAAGTGTTCAAATTGTTCGACAGGCAATAGTCGCCAGACTGAAATCATATAATCAGCTGAAGGGGAAGCAAACAGCTCCAGAAATTTACATCTCAGTGCAGAATTGCATTTCAAATCAATTACTTCATACTGAAGGTTTTGCTGTAATTGACAGAGCTTGGCATCAGGAAATACGAAAAGATGTATGAAGAGGGCAACATTATCCTCCTCTATTGTGAACGCTTGAAATCTCGACTGAAAGATACCCAGAAGACTTTCAACTTTTTGTACTGTAACAAGTCACATTTCTTTTCCACCACAAGCGTCTTCAGAGTTGGAAACACCTCTAAACTCGTAGTCTAATTTTAAATGAAGAAATGTCATCGCACAGATTTGTGAATAGTTTGTTTTTTCCCTGGATCCTTGCATTTAAATAGTTTAAATGAGACGTTATGTCCACCAAAAATACCAGGCCATTAAGCCAGTCATCGTTCAGCAGACATTCCCGTTCTGTAGGCAATTCATTTATTTCAATCAGAAACAGATTGACACTATTTTTCAGTGCCCAGAAATGTGACAGAACTTTCCCTTTAGATTGCCATCTGACATCACAGTGTAACAGTAGCTCACCGTATTCCTCTTTCAGATCTGATAGAAACTGTCTGAATTAATGCCTGTTCAGTGCCTTACTTCGAATTTTGTTCACACATCTCAGAATAACATCCATGACATGTTTCAGATTTAATGTCTTTCCACACAGAGTTTCTTGGTAAATGATATTTTAATATAGTGTGGCTAAGAAACTTCAAATAATGCTAGATATCCAGACTTCTTACCCATCAAAGCCAGAGCACCGTTAGTGCATACACAGTCAAATGTAGTCCATTCTATGTTGTTTTTCTCTACACATAACTTCAGAGTTTCAAACAGATAAGTCCCTTTGGTAGTTGCAAGCATCGATTCAAGTCCTAGAAGTTCTTCAATGACTTCAAAATTATTGTTTATTGCTCAAACAAAATCTGCGGCCTGAGCTGTGTCAGAAATGTCAATGATTCATCCATTGCCAATGAAAAAAGTTTTAAAAAATTTTTAATATGTGCTGCTACTTGACGATGAACATCTTTGGCTAATTCTTCAACTCGCTTGGCCATAGTATTAATAGACAAAGGAATCTGATCAAATTTTGTTTCACAGTTTTTATCGCCAAGCATTCTAGCAGCAATTTTAAGGAAAGGCTTGATTATTTTTTCTGCATCGGTGAACAGCTTCTTTTTGCGAGCCAACAGAAGAACGACTTCGTACGACGCAACAACAGCACTCTTGCTCTGTTTGTTAGCCTTGGTGAAAAATGACTGCTGCCTGGTCAGAGAACTTTCTTTTTTAGCTATGAAATCTTGTCTTAACTCCGAATTGATTGGATATTGAGCATTTATGTCTGAATGCGTGGTCGTGAAGTGTTGTTCCAGATTAAATTTTTTGTAACAAAACACAAAATCTGCAGATTAAGCAAACTGGTTTACTACTACGGCTAGACATAAATATAAATTTGTCTGTCCAATCTTCATTGAATTCACGACAAGCGTCTTCACATTTTCACTTTTTACCATTGTTTGATTATAGATTTTCCACACGCATGTTTATAGGCTTTAACGGTAAATGTTTATTTGAAAAAATCTAATTTCAACACAATGCTACAGACCCTGCTAAACAGTTGTAAGAGACAACAACATGGCACCTTGCGTACTCTGATTGGTTGACAAGGCTGGGATGTGGGACCTTCATAATGTTTCGTTGCGAACTGAACAAGCACATTCAATAATATCTGAGCATAACAACCATGAGCAGAGTAAATTATTACACGCTGACTGAGCGCTCCGAAAGCATTTTTGAAATTATTAACCCTTTACAGGGCACAGGTTTTTCCAATTTCTAACTCTAAACGGGCAAGATTTTTGAGGGTTTTAGTCAGATTTTAGGTGATGTTAGTAAAAAGATCATAACTAAGTTGTTAGTGAATGGATTTTAGTGAAATAAAGAGCAAAATGAAAAGAAATGCATGCAGATTAATAATTGTACTCACATGTCATATGAATAATCCAGTCTTGTTGGTATAATCCACATATGAACACAAATATTTACAAAATATTACACATTATTTGTGAGTGTCAGTCATATATACACTATGTACAAACACTGCCAACTGCTCACTGGGCTCCAAGATGCTGGGGAAAACAAGTGTCCCTACAGTAGTTCACTTGGCACACATCACAGCCATATGAACTTTCAATGGTTCGTCCTGCAGGGGTACGACGTTTGGCGTGTCTGCACGCTGAGCAGGCTTTCTTCCTGCCCTCAAACCTCACGAGCTTGTGGTTGTGGACACTTTCTGGGGCTACTACTGCTTGGCCTTTCCTCTTTGATGCAGCCTTCTTCCTGCTGGAGAATCCTGCGATTAGTTGCTTAGATAAATCCACACGGAAGTCCAGAAGGGCGTAGCGTTTGCTGGGCTTTGCTGCGGACTGCTCGAACAGGATGAATGCATTGTTTATGCATGAATTGAAGACAAAACTGAGGAGGTAGCGCCAGTATTTTCTGCACTTCTTCAGTGTAGAGTAATACCCCCTCATTTGATCTGCCTTGTCCACCCCTCCCATGCATTGATTGTAGAGTTTGATGACAGCAGGGCAGGACACAGGCTTTCTGGTGCGAGTGCCGGTCCCATCGCTCAACAGTGTCCAATGTGTGTGAGGTATTGTTGGAGAGCATGAAGACATCTCTTTTATCATGCCACACAGTTGCAAGCAGATCCTCTTTCTGGAAGACTTGATGGTCCCCTTGCTTCATTTTTCTCTTTTCTCTGAATGCCAGAGGCAGATCTTTCCGGTTCTTTCTTACAGTTGCTGCCGCATACATTTTCTCTTGGAGAAGGTTAGTAAAAAGCCCAACTGACGAAAAAAAGTTATCAAAATAGAGATGATGATACTTTCCCAAAAAGGGGGCGGCAAGCTGCATCACTACATCATGGCCCAGTCCATGCTGAATGCCACCATCTGTCTTGCCACGGTAAACAGAAAACTGGAGGAGGTAGCCAGTTGCTGATTCGCAAGCACACCACACTTTCATTCCCCATTTTGTTGGCTTGGATGGTAGATATTGTTTTAGTGCATTCCTGCCTTTGAATGGCACCATTGCCTCATCAATGGAAATTTCCTTCTTAGGGTTGTAACGTTGTAAGAACGTCCTATTAGCCATGTCAATGAGAGGTCGAATTTTGTGGAGGCGGTCACTGCCGTCAGCTGTATTGTTATCAGCCACATGTAAATATTGCTCCAGCTTCTTGAATCTCTTGAGCGGCATCACATTCTTCACACCTGGCACTCCCAACATATCATCTGTAGACCAATACAATTCCAAACAAGGAAGATTGTGGATCCCCAATAATATGAGCAGACCAAAATAGGCCTGCATTTCGGTTGTGTTTGTTGGAACCCAGCCTCGATCATTTATTTGTTCGATCTTTTGCCTAGCATACACATTTGTTTGATCGGCAATCATTTGAAACGTTTGCTCCTCAAAGAGTTGAAGAAAGAATGCACGCTGAGAACGATCGTCAGTTGTTAAGTTGACGCCAGTTTCTTCACGAAATTCTCCGATATTCAATGTTGTTGTTGTGTTGCTCCAACCGTTTGCGTCGCGAGACGGCCCCGCCCGACTTATTTCAGCGACATTTTCTGATTCAGATTCACTTTCTTCAAAGTCCGAAAGATCTGAAGTGTGCACGCTGCACACGCTAATATCACTGAGATCCAGTTCCGATTCGTCGTCATTTTCGTGCGTTTCAATGTCACTTAAATTGAACCCATCAAAATCGCCGCTATCGCTTGAAGAATTGAGGAATTCCATTTTGAATAACAACGCACAAAAACCCCGAAAACTAATGAACTATCTGATCAAATTTAACGAAAACACTTGCAAACGTTACCCACGCTTTCACTCTATCAGCAAGACTGGTAGAAAGGAACAGGAAGTCTCGGAAATTCGCGAGATCGCATTTTTAAAATGACTAGTCGTCAAAGACGCGATTAGGCGTTATGCCCGTTTAACGCATCGAACGCTATCAGGCGATATGCCCGTTAAAGGGTTAAAATAAATTAAATAACGAGGCCTTGCTTGCCACTTTCTGACAGCTGGCGGGCCACAAGTGGCCCGCTGGCCGTGGTTTGGGAACCTCTGTTTTACATAATTTCTTTTTTGTTGCCTGTTCATTATTTTCCATGTGGTAATTTCTCATTTTTGGCAGACAGTATAATTTCAGTAATTTAAATTTATCAAAAAATTCATTGTCTGCTGTTTTCATTTGCACTTATGTTATTGATTCTTTCATCAGGGCATTTGAATGACTAATAATTTTATACGCGAAGAGGTGCTAGAAATTAGATCATAGTGAGCAAAATAAAAACAAATACATTTGGAGATTCGCGAGAAAGAGGGAATGTAAAGAAAAATGGAGGAAATAAACAAGAAACAAATAATTAATTTGTGTCCTTGTGCGAGACATGGCACTTATAGAAACAATATTTGGGAAGGTTAACCCGGTCAACAAATGCCCGCAGAAGTCGGATGTGCAAGAACGCAGCTCTGCTGTAAACAGGCACAACGCAGTCACATCCGGGGGAAAAAATCCGGATGAACTCAGAAGAAGAAGAAGAAGAAGAAACAATATTGGAAGAAAAAGTGAAATGTAGTTGAGAGCAAGAGGTCAGCTCTTCTAGAAAAGATGAATGAACAACAGTCTGTCAGAATATAACACCATAGCATGAGACAGTTTTGGAGGTGCATTGTGGATGTGGCACTTACTTGAATGACTTGTATATAATTTACCAAAGTAAATATGTCAACATTTCTCTTCTATGTTGAATTATATCATGCTGTTTACACCTCCACCCCATCAAAACCAAACAAGGAAATAATCTGATCCTGGCACAATTTTTAATCCATTTATAATGCTGGTTTTTGTTTGCTTTGGCCCACTAACATGAGTAAAAAAACACGTGGGAATACGTGTGACCCTCATATCAAGGAGTTATTTACATGCAGCGCTTACATCTCATCATTATGTCTTTGGTTTGTAAATCAAGGTGGAGAAGTGGCTAGCATGCTTGCCTATCAGCCCAATGGCTGTGGGTTCGAGTCTGCAGTGGGGTGAAGTTTTAAAATTGACATTGGCTCCCAAATTGACCCAGTCTGAAAGGGTACCAGGAAATGTCTTGATAAGTAAAGGTGGTTGGCGTGATACTGACCATATCCCCCACCAAGTGCCAACTGTACTATACAAAATGTAGTACCTATGCCCAAAGTGTGTAAAAGGGACTTTTACTTACCATTGCCCTATATGCCAGAAGGCTTGTACAGATTGGCCCTTTACCTACTTTTGGTTTATTCTGCGCAACCACCAGTTGATGAATGTTTATGTTTTTTTTTTAGTAATTATATTAGTAGTTCTCCATGTTTCTGATCCATATAGCAGTACTGATTCAAGATTAAATAATCTATCAATAGCGCACCATCTTTTGGAAATTAGTCACATGATTAATAGAGACAATGCTTTTCATGTGTTAACAAACAAAATGGACGAATGTTAAGATTAGCTGAGACAGTTGGTATTCATATGGCCAAGCCAACTTTCTTTAAACAAAACAGACATGATAGTCAGTTTAAAATTACTGTGGTAGACAATTAAAATTACTGTTGGAAAATGTGTTGTATTTTTCAGAATGATGGATTTATTTTGTTGCGTTAGTTTTTGTTGTGGGACTTATGCAGTATAGCTTATGCATATCAAGGATATGACTACTGAGACAGGCATGCGTTAATTGTTATTATTGACCAGTTAGACTAGAGGTTTTCTCTAAAGGTTTGCCTGGATAGATAAATGATACTTAAACCTTTACAGGGCAGACGCTTGTCCGTTTTGTAGCCCTGAACGGGCAAGATTTTTTCAGGTTTGGGAAAATTTCGGGTCGCGTTAGTAAAAACATCACAAATAAGGTGTTAGTCAACCGATTTTAGTTAAATAAACAACACAATGAAGGGAAAAGCATGCAGAATATGTTACTCACGTGATTGTTGCCGGTAATCCATATATGAACACAAATATTTACAAAATACGGCATGTTGTTTGTGATTTTCCGTCACCTATACGGCAAGTTACAAACACATTTTCAGAATCATAATCACTTTCTTTAAAGTCCGACTCACGACTGCTAATGCAAAGTAACGCTTTGCACTGATATCTAGCTCCGATTAATAATCAACTTCATGCCCTTTAATGTCATTTAAATTGAACAGAGCGAAATCTCGGCTATCACTTGAAGAATCGCCGAAATCCATTTTGAAAAACAGCGTAAAAATCCCGAAAACTATAAAAAAAAGTCCGTTCAAATTCATTGTAGCGCGTTTACAAATGGCGGCCACGTTGTCAAGCTGTCGGCGAAAGTGAAAGTAGCCGTCGGAAGTGTCGCAAAGCCGAGAGATCGCGTTTTTACAATGCATAATAGTATCGGCCGGAATCGGACGCTACGCTCGTTTTATGCGATCGGCCGGTAATGGCCGCTATGCCCTGTAAAGGGTTAATGCTATTAAACTGATAGGCTTAGGAAAATTCTGGTCGGTTCAAATATGACAAAATAAATTAAATGTTAGCTATGTTGTGAGGAAATGTCTCTACCATTCTTGAAGCTTGCATAACATAAAAATATTTACCAGTGATCACTTTTAATATGATTTATGTCATGATGTGATATGGTTTTCATTATGATTAAATATGTCAGAGTTTCTTTTTTGTTTATATATTTAATAGAACAATCACAGAACTTATGTGATCAGCATTAAACATATTAACATTATATTTTGTATATATTGTACTGATCATGGAAGCATGGCAATATATATGTTCATTGAGTGATTCAAAATGATGCTGGAAAGCACTTTTTGTATACAAATTGCTATCCTAGGAGACAAAAAAGAAGAAAACTCATGACTATAAAAAATGAGATTTAACTTAGCAAAGTTAATAAGTAGTCTCATGGCAGATACTGCCATCAATGTGTGAAGTATTAATCTTCACATATTCTAGGCCACAACATATGACAAGGGGTGGCATTTTTTGGGGGCGCTCGTTCGCTTTGAATTCAAACGTAGTCCATACACACCACTTCTAGTAGTGCTTGTTGATTAGATTTACCTATTAACTGTGTCCCATCAGGCGAACCCACTCCCACTTGAGAGGTAAAGGGGTGACCTGTTCCTTTCCTCATCACCTTTCCTTCCCATGTAGTTCTCAGAAAATTGCCTGGTGCCCATGTTTATGAGGCTGGGTCAATCCCAAAGCTGTACGGTTTAGAAAGAATAATCAGCCTCTGCTGGGGCTTGAACCCAGACCACTATCTTTTCAGGCAAAAATGCTAATCGCTATAACACCACACTCCTTTAACTTAGTGGTTCATGTAATAAATTGAGGTTAGGAGGTAAGTGCTAATCCAAGTTTCTCATTGATTGTATCACAACCACCTCTGGTATGAGAATTGAGATAGTGATTGTTGACTTTAAGATAGCTGTCTGAGACTGTAGATCATTGCAGATATTATGTCTGATTTATAGTCTATGCCTTAGAAAATGAATAACAGATAGCTGTGACATGATTTGAATGACAATCAATATTTACTTTGCTTATGCAAGTCTACACTTAATTCATTCATTAAGTCATATATAAAGGATTAATTTTTCAAGATTGAAAAAGTTATATTTTATGCAATTTTAGACAACTTTGGTTCTTTCTATTAACCACTCATTTATTGTGTATTTCTTTCACTGCCTTTTTAAAAATAATTTGCGTATTTTTCTATACCTAAGTGATTTGTATCCTATAAGTGTTGTCGGGACACTAAGGGGAAGCAAATAATAGTAACACTGCAACCTACCAGAGACCAGAAATATATACAGAAGCTAGTAAAGAAGTTACGAAATAGATAAAGGTGGATAACAGACAATATATAGATGCCCTAGCAAGAGAGATAGAAGAAGCAGCATCGAAAGGAAACCCCAGAGACCTTTACAGTACAAGGAAGATAGCAGGAAAGTATAATCAGCCAAGTGGACAGATCAAAAACAGAAATGGGAAAATTAACATTAAGGATCAGCTAAAACAAATGGGCTGAACACTTTGAGGAACACCTAAATAGACCAGTCCCAGAAGACCCTGCAGATATCTAGCCTGCAGAAGAGGCACTAGACATCAGATGTGAGATCGCTACAAAGGGCTGTAGATGAATTTGTTGCATGGGCAAATAGATGGTGTGTCAGCATAAACACTGACAAGTGCAGCACCACTCTATTTACCCTCTCTCCAAAACAAAAGGCAGGGATCATCCAGATAAATGGAACACCCCTAAGAGAAGATAACAAACCTTGGAGTAACATTTGATGACAGGCTGACATGGAAAAAGCACATCAACAAAGCAGTAGCAAAAGTCAGAAGGAAAATAGCCATCCTGACAAAACTAAGTGGAACCACATGGGGAACCAGTGGGAAAATACTTAGTAAAGTTTATCAACAGAGCATACCACCACACCTGGAATACGGATCAACTGCATGGTGTTCAGCATCAAAAACCACACTACATGAGCTGAACAAGGTGCAAAATCAAGCACTGAGAGTCACCACAGGAGGGATGAGATCAACCTCTATAGTGGAGATGGAGAAGATGGGAAAGACACAAGCACTAAGAGAGCGCAGAGATACAAAAACGCTAAAACAAGCAGAAAAGTTCCTCAGCTTGCCAGGCCACCCAATGAAGAACAGATTTGAAAACTTAGCTATGGGGTGGTTTATAAGAAGCAGTTTTATCCACCAGGCCAAATGACCCTGCAGAGAAACCTCTGATCTGCCCACAGTTGGTATCCCCCTGAAAACTATTCCAGAGCGAACTCCATGGAAAGATGAACATCACTATGGACAAGATGGACTATCACTACAAATCCAGACAAAAGTAAGAAGAATATTTGACAAGGAAGAACAGAACAGTGTATAGCGCAGAACAGCCACTCTCAGCTTCCTTGATGAAGAATACCCACAGGACCTCTGGATCCGAGTCTACACAGATGGGTCAGCACAAAATGCTGTTTGAAATGGAGGAGCGGGAGTGTACATAGAATACCCAAATAATACTAGGGACACGGCCAGAGTACCAACAAGAAAGTACTGCCATAACTATAATGCTGAAATTGAGGCAATCAAGATAGCAACAGAGAAATTACTAAATACCAGCTAACAGAACATTCAAGATAAGAACAGGAGTGAGGCAGAGATGCCTCTTGTCACCTGTGCTATTCTTACTAATTATAAACTGGATTATGAAGGCAGTAAACAATGCCAGAAATTGAATTCAAGTGGACAGCCCTGATAAAACAGCTCAATGATCTAGACTTTGCCGACGACATTGCCCGCATGTCTCACAAACAAAATCAGATGCAGGATAAACTAACAACACTAGATGGGAGATCACAACAAACAGGCTTTAAAATTCATAGAGGAAAGACACAGATAGTGAGAATAAATCAAGTGATAACCTGATTTCCCTAGGAGAAACCTCACTTCAAGAGACAGAATCATACACCTACTTAAGTAACAATGTAGACAAAGAGGGTGGACCAGATAAAGATAGAATAAAAATACAGAAGGCCAGAAGAACTTTTATGACACTAGGAAATCAGTGGAAGTCAAAAGAAATTAAACTTAGCACAATTCTAACGTTAAATCATTACTACTGTATGGATCAGAAATATGTAGAATAATGAAAATGATTACAAATAACCTACACACATTAACTAATTGGTGCTTGCACAAAATAAAAGTAATGAAATGGTATGACAACATCACCAATGTAGAGAGAACTAGACAAATAACAGTGAAGAAAAGACGCTGTCGCTGGATAGGCCATACATTGAGAAAACCTGAAAATAGTATAACTAGAAAAGCCTTGGTCTAGAACTCACATGGCAAACAAAATAAAAGTAATGAAATGGTATGACAACATCACCAATGTAGAGAGAACTAGACAAATAGCAGTGAACCAAGAGGTGAAGAAAAGATGCTGGCGCTGGATAGGCCATACATTGAGAAAACCTGAAAATAGGATAACTAGAAAAGCCTAGGTCTAGAACTCACAGGGCAAACAAAATAGAAGACCTAAAAAGCTCAAGGAGAAGAGAAGTAAAAACAGAAATGAACAATATGGGAAGGACATGGACGGAGCTGCTTGTGATAGCTAACAATAGGAGGACTTGGAGTGAGTGGGCTGAGGGACTATGCCCCAGTGGTGGATAGAGGGCACAAGAAGAGAAATGATGCGTATGTAGGATCTATTGAACATTACTGTTTGATCCATTGCTGGTTTAGTCTGGTTTGTTATGATTTTATTGGAGTTAGTGTTTTGTGTTCAGTTAGTCGATATTTCTTTTTGCTGAACTGTAATCTATATTGTTTTTATTTATTTCCATTAGGATATTACATACTTGTATTGCTGGTTGGTTGGGTATCAATCACATAAAGATACCGGAACCAGTGCAGTGATAATAACCGCTCTTGGTGCTTCACTGAAGGGTATATTTTCTCTGTTCTCTGCTTTGATTATATGTTTAAACCAATTTATATGGCTTGTGTTTGTAGCCATTCAGTATTCACGTGGGGGTGGCATAGTGGTTGATACACTTGTCTGCCAAGATAGTGGTACAGGTTCACTCTCAGGCGTATTTTGTCCAACCACTATAGCTGTGGGGTTGATCCAGCATCACAAAAATGGGTACCAGACAATTTTAAGGAACGTCTGGAAAGAAACTGGCCATACCACTTCGTGTAGACCTAGAATATGTGAAGGTCTAACACTTGACTCCCTAGCAACAATATTTGCTATGGGACTGCGTTTACTTTTATATATATATATATATATAGAGGTAGACAAAACTAAACATAATTTGGGAGCCGGTTCTTTTTTTCTCATGCGCCAGCATATTTTTATATGTGTAAAAATGGGCTATGAAAACCATGAATCATATTCAGACAGCAGCTAAATATTTCCAGATGCCATGGCGACCGTGCACTCTTTATGTGCTCACACACACACACACAGGCGATGGGAAGTAATTCACAGGAATTTTACGAATAACAGTTTTTACAATAATGCGAACCAGAAATTTTGTGTGTCATTTCTCAACATAGTCCCCCTGCCTTGCAACACACTTGGTTCACCTGTCCACTAGCTTGTTGTTACTCTCTAGGGAAACTTTTTTGGGCATGGTCTTAAACTGATTTTGAACCACACACCGTCATTACCTTGTCATCTGCAAACCTCTGACCCCGCAAATGTTCTCTCAAGGGTCCACACAAGTGAAAGTCTGATGGCGCCAGGTCTGGATCATATGCTGGATGTTTCAGGACCTCAAATTCCAGAGCATATAGTGTATCCACGTCGTATGAGATCGGTTGTTGTCATGCAGAAACAATAATCGTGTTGAGAGTTGTCCCCAGCATTTCAATTTGTTCAATGGCATATCTCTGTATCGAGCACTAGTCACAGTTTCACAACTTTCCTGGAAATGCTCCAGTATAGGGCTCTTGATATCCCAGAGTATGGTCATAATGACTTTCCCTGCATCTTGAATTTTTTTGTTAATCAGAGACAACGGATGTTTCCAATGCATCGACTGCTTCTTATTCTCTGGTTTGCAATGATGCACACAGGACTTGTCTCCTGTCACAATTTTATGGAGAAAAGAGCATCTCCATCTCGACCATCAAGGTGTAAATACTCCTGACAAATCGTCTGCCGTGCACGTTTGTGATCATCTGAAAAACTATCTTGGAACCCATCTGCTACACCTTTTCTACAACCGAGGTCATCATGGAAAATTGTGTGTGCTGCACCAAAAATCGTGTTACAGCACTTGCAGGTCTCCCACCATGTGATTCATCAATGACATTGTGTCTTCCATTTTGAAATCTTTTTACCCATTCATACACTCCCCTGACTCAGACAACTGTCTCCATGCTGAAACATCTTTCTTCTGTAGATTTCACAAGGTTTCACATTCTCTGACCACAAACGAAAAAATAATACCGGAATATGATCAGCTCTGCCAGTAGTGGGTTGTGCTCAATCTTTAAACCTCAAATCGGAAAGAACTAAATAAATCAAATAACGCCTCGTTCTTCCATGGTGCTAGTCAATAGTGGGGCAACCATTTTGTAATTGCTATTGTGCATACGCAAACTGCTTTATCCTCATGGCCTCTATATGTCCTGAAATAAGATTGTCTGTTGTCCATACTCTTTCTTGTATCCATTTTAAGATAAAATTCCTGTTACTTAATGACTTTCCCTTGTCCGTGTGTGTGTATATATTATATATAAAAATAATCATATATGTTCCAACATATTCCACTGCGTTTTTTTGCAAGGACACATATCTTCATATGCAATTTTATTAAACAAATGGTGCACATCAGCTCACTGAAGATGTCTGTTCTTTGCACAGAACTGTTTTGCGAGGCGAGGGTAAGTTAATAAAGTCAGTCACAAATGGCTGTAGAAAAATAACTAAATATAACAACTTGAAACCAGTTTATTTTTATACATACATTGTCCCTTTATATCTCAACATAATTTCCACCAACATTGATGCACTTATCCCATCGTTTTCTCAGTCCTCCCAAACTGGCTACAATGTATGTACAAAAATAAACTGGTTTCAAGTTGTTATCATATTTAGTTATTTTTTCTACAGATATTTGTGACTATTAACTTCCCTCGTATTTTCATTCTACACTCCAATGTTTTGGGGGTTTTGTTTAATTTCTTCATGTTTTGTTTTCATATAGTTTGTTAATGAATATTTTGAAAGCCCAATACTTCTTTCTTGAATTTTTACAATTCTGAGTACATTAAATCATTGTCTTTAGTTTTTTAAAATATTAATTAATATTGATGACAATTTATTGATTGCAGTTTTTTTTCTTTTTTTTTTTTTGGTAAAATTTCTGCAAGTCTGTTTCCAACCTGCTAAAATTGTTTGTCTGATTATGAGAAGTTATTTGTTTTTACTTATTCCATTTTAAATTGGTGCACTGTAATCACATGGGCTGGGTCTTTATTTCACACATTAAACGGTGCATATGATGTCAGTGTTGATGCCCATTTGATATTGTTCACACTTTTTGTTGGGTTCCTTCCTTCCTCCTTTGCATGACTTGTTCATCATCATCATCATCATGTGTCATGTCAATAAATTTGATCATTCATGGTTCGCTGTCTCATGGAATCATGTCTTGGTTCAGGGCTATGTTCTTGCTCCAGTTATACTATATGGCCAAGCCATCCAGATATTTATCTCTGTGTCATACTCATCTTCTTTTCCCATCAACTTTGCCAGTTGTCACTTAGTTTTCAAATTTATTTTTCCTCATATGTCAAAATGTCTTGACTGACGGCATCTAATTTCTCTAATCAGTGAATGGTTTTCTTTTGTTTCTTGGAGGACTGCCTAATTTGTTTTTCCATCTGCCTGTTGTATTCTTTCTGTCAGAAACCACATTCCTGCTGCCATTAGATGCTTCTCTAGTTTTTCTTATTGTTCACTTTATTAAAAGTGGATTACACTGTTTCTTTTCTTTAAGCTATTTATTTATTGCCATTTTTAATGTCTGACTATGTTCTCTGTAGGATATTACTACAAGTAACATAATTTTCACAGATTGATTATGAATCATGTCTTTTTTCTTTTTTCTTTTTTTTTTGTACAGACAGATGGAACAAATTATTATTGAAAAAAAAAGTGTACCATACATACATTTTTCTTCTTCTTCTTCTTCTTCTTCTTCTTCTTCTTCTTCTTCTTCTTCTTCTTCTTCTTCTTCTTCTTCTTCTTCTTCTTCTTCTTCTTTGCCTTTTCTTCCGCCTCCTCTTCCTCCTTCTTATGCATCTTTTCTTGTTCATCTTCTACCCTTTATCCCCCATTGAAGCATAGGTCCTCAGTCCTCAACAAACCCATGCCAAGTTTCCCTACCTTTTGCTGCTCCTTTCATACGAGGGTAAATTAATAAGTAAGTCACAAACAGCTGTAGAAAAATAACTAAAGATGATAACAACTTGAAACCAGTTTATTTTTATACATACATTGTCCCTTTATTTCTCAACATAATTTCTACCAACATTGATGCCCTTATCCCATAATTTTATCAGTCCCCCCAAGCCGGCCGCATAGGACTCTGTTTTCGAAACCACGTTTTCACGTCACATTCAACTTCGGCGTCATTCGTGAAATGTCTCCCGCCAAAGTGGGTTTCCTGTTTATGCTGACAAATGTTTTTCCCGTAAAGCCGTGCATAGCTGGCTAGAAAAAATTTACGAGGGTGAGTCAATAAGTAAGTCACACAGTTATGTGGAATGGCAGGTAAATGAAAACAAAGCTCGCAGTTCTATGCAGCCGGTTTGGGAGTACTGATGAAACGATGGGATAAGTGCATCAATGTTGCTGGGAATTATGTTGAGAAATAAAGGGACAATGTATGTATAAAAATAAACTGGTTTCAAGTTGTCATCGTCTTTAGTTATTTTTCTACAGCCATTTGTGATTTACTTATTAACTTACCCTCAAATTTTCCCCATATTATTCATCTCTGTCTGTAATTATCTTCCCCAAGTGTTTTTGGTTTCCCTATGTTTGGGTTATAGTCAATGAAGCGTCTGATTTCAGTTTTTCTCCATGCTGTACACATTTTGTAACTGAAGAATCTAGAAAAATACAGGCATAGTTTTACATATTAAGCAAATATTTTAATCTTTCGAACCTCAGGTCCCAATATTATCAATGTGCACCTTTGAGTTGCATAACTATGTGTGACACACTTCTCAAAAGAGGAACAAAGAAGATCTATGTATGTTAAAAACCCATTCCCAGAGAGACTAAAATAACCTGTATCATACACCTACCTTAGAAAGGTGCTACTTTGAATCAATTGAGTGCATGTGAAATTTAAAAAGAAAGTGAACACTACAATTTTGATTTAAATATTGTGAGTATTTCTGTGCCTTAAGGCAGGGGTGCATTCTGGGAGGAAGAAAAGTAGGAGTATTGAAGCAGGTCCGTCACCCTTGAGATTGCATCATTCAAACTGTGCACATCGTTTTGTCACAGACTAATTTTGTTTATTCATGGTTTTGTCACAGATAATTCTGTTTATATTTATTTTTTGTTTGTTTTACACAAAAACTCGGCACAATATGGTTTTGTATGTTAGGTGACCAAGGTTAAAAAAGGTAAGGCTGGTTAAGTAATACCAGGAATACGTTGGACATGTTGGCTGAAAGGCACAGATACCTCACCTTTATATGACCTTGATATGTTCTTGGCTGGTTTTGAAGCTGTTGCTTACTTGTGATGATTGTATGAACTGAGCAAATTCACTTCATATTTTATTATCGCTTTGCTCGAAGTTACATACATTGGGAGCAAATATGGATATTATTATACAGGATATTGTTGACCTGCAAGAAATTCTGCCCGTTATTGGAACATTTTTTTTTACCATTTTTATTGTCTGATTTTGCCACGTTGATTTATTTTTTCAGCTGTATTCTCTGACTAGAAGCATTTTTTTTTTTTTCAGGCTAAGTAAGTTCCAGTCAGGTGCTGGTAGTTTGTTTTGTAATGTCACCATAAAGATGATAACAGAAAAATCTTTAAAAGCCTTTTGGTGTTGTCAGCAAGGAAATGTGGATCAAGTTATCTTGTCCATTTCAAAGTGTAGTGGCCATGCCAGTCGATTCATTGCCTTACTAACATTTTTGAGAAGTCTTAAGTTGTTTTCTTTCAGTTTGGAACACTTTGAGATAGAATGAAGAAGAAGAATTAATTTTTTTATTTTTTAAAGATAAAATAAGAGAATTAAGAAGTAAAAAACAAAGATTAAAAGTAGTAAACAAAAATGTTTAAAAGTAAAAAAAATTCACTAAATTAAAAGTCGTAAAGTAAAAAGAAAAGAAGAAGATGTGCTAACGTGTTGTAAACATTTCTATTTCTCAGATATGTCAGAAGGCAATGGTCCTGGAAGAGCTGACATTGATAGTGGCAACCAGGGCGTTTCAGTGGTCCATGTGAGCATCCCTAATTCAGCCATACAGGTTCAACCTGTCATCCAGGCTAGTCACCCATCTGTTATACAAAACGCTGGCAATTTTCAGACAATACAGATAGTCAGGGTAAATGTTTTCCCTATGTTTATAGTTATGTGTGGTGAAATAGGCAACTACACTGGTAATGTCCGTAGCATGGTCGGAACGTGGATTTGATGCCAGGGCTTGTTGCCTGCTAAAGTGAGGGAAAGACTGGCCACCTATTCCTCTGTGTATTCAGGCCTACAAATTGTGATGGCTCTATTACATCACAGGCCCACAGCAGGAATCTGCTTCGGGATAAATGATTTGACTTAAAACATTGAGCTTGAAGTAAACTCTTGCTGAAGGCTGATACAAAACTTATTTAAATGTTTTTCTGAATTCAACAGTCTGTTGTATTGTATTTGTTTTAAATTGGTAACCAGAATGTGAGAACCATGTGAGTCAAGTACAAATACGGGTAACCAGAATGTGAGGACCATGTGAGTCAAGTACAAATACGAGTCCTGTTGTCAGTCCATGAGGCATATTCGGTATATGGTGCCAACCTCATAGTTTTAGCTTCAGCTCCAAATGATGCAAGGCAAGCAAATGAGTTATAATGTAATAGTCAGTGAATTCTTCTTAACTAGTGATGACGGAGAGAGAAGATGCTGGACAGTGTTTACTTCATGGCATGGGAGAACATTTGTATAAGAAATGATTGGCATACGTGAGACAGAAGGCTGATGACAATCATGATCAGCAACCATGGACTATAATAAGTAATTATTTTTTTTTTTTTGGGTGGGGGGAGAAGCACAGGACATTAAGCAAATGTAGCAGATACAGTTTTTAAAGAAATGCTTTATTTTGAGCTCTTATAACATAAAATAGCACAGTGCATTCAAGTGTTCATAGGAAACAAATACCACCCTGAATTTTGTTTATAATGCACAGGAGAAGAAAATAAGTACCAGAAGTTATTATAATATAATACAGTGTTTTGCAGTAACCCTACATGATATTTAAGTTCCACTACATATATTTTACATTCTTCTGACTCCACTAGAAGTAAATATTTGTTGTCTGTCTTGCACAGGTCGCAACTATTGATGACGATTTATCATCTGATGACTCTGAAGCAAATAAAAGAAGAGAAATTCTAGCAAGGCGACCATCATATAGGTAATTTACTGTTGAAGTAAATGTGCATAGAGCTTACAACTTGTTATTGCGTTATATGTTCTGTTTGTATTATTGTCAGTGAGATTAATTTTGGAAGGTAAAACTTGTTGCCTAGTTACCTTGACTGTCACCACTGTAAAAACCAGATACTCATAAGGATGTAGTTTTGTGCATTGCAATTTTATTTTTAAATAGTTATTTCATAGTTGTACTAATGCATAAGTAATATGGTTGCCTTCTTCTACTTTGTTCTTCTTTCTAAGGGAGTTCAACCAAACTTAGTTAACACACCTCAAAGGTCATTGTGTCTAACTTTGGCACACATTTGTGTAAGTGTTGCAATCTCTAGACAGATTCCATCCAAAGTGACAGCTCTATCTACCTGTGGCTTGGTTGCCAGGGCAGCAGCCTCTAGCAGCCTAGTATTTCAGATTTACAACTGCAGCAGGACTTAAAATGTGCACAACTTGCTTATGGGACGTCCTGTTTTACACCCATAAGCGCGAAGGCTAGTTATCTAATCTCGCTACCCAAAAACTTCAGTTGGACGTGCAATATAGGTGCAAATGTTTCTTGGACAAATTCCCAGTTCAGTGCTGGGGTGGAACTCTGTACATCTGAGCCTGAGTCAGACACAGTACCCCCTAGCAATATAGTTGGATAAATAGAATAAATAGGCGTAGTCTACAGTAGATGGTATAAACATAGCTGACTCTTGAAGCAGTTTATTTTGTGTCCAGCGTGACAACAGATATAAATGAAAGAACATTGTACTAAACAAATATGGAAAACATACACTATGTGATATAAATCAGGCATTGTAGAAAAGGTACAAGTAACAGTAAATCACAGCCACTATCAGAAGTTGCTAATATTTGCACATTTGGGTTTGCTTCATTTTGCAAAGGGATGTGTTTGAAACTAGGTTGTTGTAATGCATTTGAGAAAATTGTCAGGACAGTTAGCAGCTAGGGTTAGAATTAAAAACGTAGATCATCAAGAAGATAGAAATACATCTCAGGGAGCAATATGATGCCCTAAGTATCGGTGATCATGAAATGCCAGAGATTTGATATGCTGATGATACAGTATTACTATCCACATCACAATATAAAATGACACAAAGTAGTGCAGCTTTACATAACAGAATTACGACACATACAGGACGTTGCGGCGATTAGCCTTCATCAGCAAACACATACACAAAACAACATATAGTCACGGAGAAGATCTCCTGTGACTACTTTAAGACGTGACAACAGAACGAGAAGAATAAAAACATGAAAAAATGAAAGCAATGAAGAGGAAATAAAAATTTGAAAAAATTTTCCTACTTACCTCAGAATTCCGAGCTGTGTATAGCCCCAAATGTCACTGTTGTCTGCTTTTATACCCAACCGAGGGAGTGGGATGTAGGATGATGACGGGGTGGTAGGTGCAACGGTTCAGTGAGCATCCCAGGTACTTGAGTGGAAGTGGTACATTGAAAGAAGGGGGGGGGGGGGGATGCGTGGGTGCCAGTGAATGGGTTGGCCCTAGTGGACGAATATTGAAGAGAGATGAAGTGTGCACCCGAGTATGATGGTGATAATAACAAAATTCACATTATGTGCTCCTTTATGTTATTGTGAGGCGAGTCCTAAAGTCTGGGTGACTGATATGTGTGAACGCACATACATACATCTACACCATTCAACAGACATTCATACAATAGTATACATACAGACGTGCAAGGTATATATAACTGAATTAAAGATGTGATTCTGGGCCCAGATGGGGGAGTTCTACTGTTGGCATCAGATTGGTGAAGAAGATTTGGAAAAAAATCATTGTCTCAGGGGTGATTATGTAGAGGAGGACTAAAGTCCACAGCAACTTCCAGGTACATATCTTGACTCCTTCATACTAAAATGCAAAACTTTTTTGACCACCCCTCATACATTAGTGAATTGTGTCAGTATTGTAATTGGTAAACATTTTTCTTCCAATGGTAGGCAACTTTAATTTTTTTATGATTGTAATGCAACTTTAATGTTTACTTTGTTTCTTATAATAATAATAATGATAATAATAATAGAAATAGAAGATTGTGTCAACGTAATTGTAATATCTCACACAGCCAAAGGAAAATGATGAACATGGCAACAGCTTTGTGTGTTTTATTTCAACAGAAAAATTTTGAATGATCTCTCATCTCCTGGCTCAAAAATGGATGATGATTCAAACAGCAGTCAGAGCCAAGATGGCCAGGATTCCTGTAAGTAAAACAAATTGTCTTGACTTCTAAGAGGCATAATATGACACTATCTTTCTGGGTGTGGTGGTATTTGCGCTTTTATGCAAGTGTTGATACTTACATTAAATCAGAACTTCCTGTTGTAAAGCAAAAGTTAAGCATGACTGGTTACGTGCCACTTAAGCATCTTGAAGATGTTACGCCAGTGGTTCTCAACCTTTTTTGGCCCATGCCTCCCTTAACCATATGTTCAGAACGTCACCCCCCCCCCCCCACCCTTTTTCAAATTTCCTCCCTATAAATTTCCCCCCCCCCCCCTTTTACACAGTAAACATAAAAATGGAAGCTAAATTTAATAACATACTAGAACAAGTCTAGAGATCTACATAAAACGTGATTTGCGGGTCTACTTACGTTATAAAAAGAATTTCATTAAGGTGAGAAGTAAAGAACCGTAAAATTTAGAGGGAAAAACAACATCAAGTAACTGGTTATTATTAATTATTAATGCGATCTTGAAATAATCTTAATTCCCCCCCCCCCCCCCCCCCCCCCCCCCCCCCCCCCCCCGGAAACCCTAAAATTCCTCCCTGGGAGGGTAATTCCCCACCGGTTGAGAACCACTGTGTTAGGCTTTTAATTTCCGTGAATGAATGGCTATGAGAGTTGGCATCGTCAGTATTGTACTAGATGCCTATGCTTTCTCAAAGAAATGTCTGGCAACCCTTTTTTCCAGCTTGATAGACCCAAGAGCCATGCTTGTTGGGGAAAACCATAACCACTACACAGGTTTGACCCCTGGACTATAGTATTAGTAAGCCAGTACACTAGCGATTAAGCTACCATGGCAGCTGTGTGGTGGAATTTGTAGCTGTACTTGTCAGTACACAACGTGAATGATGCATAGGTGCATGGTTGGTTGTATGTTAGATTGGCATCGTCATTATAACTTGTGTGCAGTTACTGGTGTGTTCCACCACGGTTTTCATGATGGCCACATTAAAACTCATTCAGTGTACTTTGACAAATAATCAACTTTTAAAAGTTTACAAGTGTATAACTTTACTATTACAACCTGTTTGTTGTACATGTTGTGTGTTTGTGTTTAGTTGTAATCAATATATTGTGTGTGTGTGTGCGTGCTTGCATGCGCACAGTAGAGTTAGTGTGTGCTATTATTGGTCATTTATATACATTAACGGTGGGTAAATATTAAATTGCAAATATAATCACTTTGAATGGAGGTGAGGGAAGCTTCTTAATAATGATGTTCATAACATTGGTGGTATTGTACGTTGCTCTTGGACATTTACATCCTACTATGCTATCACCTGGAATTGTTCTGCCTTTCATCTGCCTCTGTCTTAACACTTGGCATTTGTTGCCTGCAGTGCAGTAAATTGCTGTTTAACCACCATCGTTACTGATAAGTACAACACTGTGAATTATTATGGAAGGACATTGGAATGTAATTCTTGCTGCCTCAGATTGTGCATGATCACTTTCCCATTACTGAGAAAATTTATAGTTTTTACAAAAAAACACATGAGAAATCAAAATGACTAAGACAGATCTCTAATTTATTCTGACAGTTGTGTGATGTTCATTTGTAACTACAAATGTAAAAAAAAAAAAAAAATGAATGTACCTGAAAGTTTTAACCCAATTTGCTTTTGAATAATTACTTTGTTTATCTTGAAAACATTCAACGTGGACATGATGTTGTGCATTCTGTCCATAGTCTGCTGCTTGTGCCTGTCATCTGCCAGTGAAATAAACTCAACCAATGGACACCAGTCCTTGGTCGACTTGTTCATGATTGGTTGGATTTATTAACTGATGTTTTCTACAGGATACTGTAGCTAATCCCACATCAACCCTCCTTAGTTGCCTCTTGTTGCATGCTTAGTAGATTATAGTGGTACTGTTCCTTTCTTCCCAACTGGGTCCCAGTAAAACATGGGCAATTGTCTCCATGTTGCTGTCATCTCATTTTCTTTTAATTTGGTAAAGATTGCCAAATAACTTAATAATCTCACTTCATACAAGATAGGAAAAGATTTGCACAAATATGCGTTCAGGGTTTGTGGTTGTATGGTTTCAGGTAAGCTTAAAACAGCAACAATCTTAATGTTGGTGATGAATTTTACTATTTCAAGCATTACTCATATGAAGTGGAGTTTTATTCAAGTTATATTGAAGTTATGAATGAGTAAATATAAAAGATAATACAAATAATTGCTATCATGTCTCTTGTTGGTAGATTAATTATGTGTTACACATAACATTCTGCTTGAACCACCCATTGGGGCATCCGAAGAACATGACAGACCCACATGTCTAATCATAAAATTGCATAGTTCCAACACAACACTAATCATGTTCAGACTTATGATTTATTCCTCAGAACACTAGACAGTTTTGTTTTCTTCCCAAATTGTTAACAGAATCTTATAGAATATGAGTTTGCTGTCCAAGAAGAGACACATCCTGGCATCTGATTGGTTAACATTCTACATACCCTCATAATTAACGGTTTTAAACTCACTTGCCATGTACACATTTCCGCATCTGGATGGAATAGTTTTTGGGGATTCCCGGCAGGATTTATTTACACATAAATAGTGTGTCCAATTGCTAATCAAAAGACAAGCTGCCTCTGAAGACGGAAGCACACTGGACTAGACAATTAAAGTTACTTTCGTTCTGTAACTACATTTAGGACAGACTAAACATCTTTTAAAAGAATTCTGATAGCATTAAAATGCTTTTGTCTGTTCCTGCTGCCTATTGGTAGACATAAAAAACAAAACATTCATAACGTTGAATATTTTCAATGAAAAGAACATTAATATCTCCTCAATAGATGTCCAGGCTAACACACTGCAACTGACATCACACAGTGATGCTTCACAAGCCACACAGGGTCTTCAGACACTAACAATGACCAATGCCAGTCCTACATCTGCTTCTAATTCTACAGGTGGGACTACTATTGTACAGTACGCTCAAGGCCCAGATGGTCAGTTTTATATTCCAGGTAATACCTTGTTCAGGTATAGTAAACAGCTGTGTTTGCTATTATTATGTTCATCTAACATCAGGCCATTTTAACTTTAGTGAATAATTGCATCCAATTTATGTTTCCCTTCTTTAAGTTAGCAAAAATGTTTGTTTTATTCCCAAATATCACTAATGTTTTGAAACATGTTTACCTTTTCTTTTCAATAAACCACAGTCATTTTAATTACTACAATTTAAATTTGGTTTTTCCATTTTTAGTTAGAGAAGGAAAGACTTTAGTAGTGAAACAGAAAATATGTGTCCACAAAAGATATTGGCAGTGAAGCAGAAAATATTTGTCTACATGACTTACACTGAGTCATTCTTGTCTTTCTTAAACAGTTCACATCCTTCTGTTATGGGACATCTTTTTACATTATTTTTATTTTGTTTCTAAAATCCAACCTCATGATTCAACTCAAAATAATGACTTAATATAAACTTAAGCCCGCGGCATCCATTTCATAATGCGTGCAGAATGTTTCCTGTACCATAGTTGCAGCTTTTGCTCATGTTCCCTGCTGTGTTTGTAAGTCTGAATCTAAACAGTTTATCATTTCATGAGGTCTCTCTTTTTAAAGCACATAATTTTAGTCCCATTTCTGTGGATATTGACATTTGTTGCTTGTAAGTAACCACTTTACTCCGGTGGCCAAGAGTGGTCATTAAAATGTATTGTGGTAATTGTTCTGAATTTCATATGGTGATTTGATTCATGTCTTATTGCTATTACCTAATCCGTTATATCAGTAGTTGTTATTAGTCAACATTACATGGCTACAGTAACTAGTTTTAAGTAATGTTGCAGTATATATAGCTTATTATTTTACCCCACTCCCCTTCTCTCTCTCTCTCTCTCTCTCTCTCTCTCTCTCTCTCTCTCTCTCTCTCTCTCTCTCTCTCTCTCTCTCTCTCTCTCTCTCTCTCTCTCTCTCTCTCTCTCTCTCTCTCTCTCACATACACACAACCACATACCCACCTATCTGCCTACCTACCTCTCTTCTTTGTATGTGTGTATGGAAGAACCAAACTTAATGTATGCTCATTGACAATAACATTTATCACATATTAAATATTTCCATAACATATTACGGCAAGGAAGACAGGTCTTGAGTGAAGAAGTAATTTATGAAATGCCCAACAAACACACACAAAAATCAGGTGACAGCCAATAGTGTGCACAGTTTAAGGCCTTCACATACCCCATATTGTATGCTGGGACCATTTCCCATGCTTGTTGCTTTTCCTTCCCTGGCAGTTTCCAGAAATTTCTGAGAATTCTCTGGTACCCATCTGTATGAGGCTGGGTCGACCCCTGAGCGTAGTGGTTAGGAAAGAACAGCACTGTTTCTGCTGAGGTTTGTAACTCAACCATGGTCTTTGCAGACAAGTGCACTGACCACTATATCAATGCAGGTCCATTTATGAAATGGTACTCTAAAACATGATAGTGTCTGAATTTTATTTAAAGCACTTTGTTGTTTGCTTAAAAGCATTGACGAGAATGTTTATATGCCACAATGAATATCTTACATTATAACATTAAAAGGGAAGACTGAAAACTGAATGAGTGCTGACAGAAGTAATTGGGTATGCAACACAACTTGTAGGCTCACAGAACATAGCAAGAATGCTGCGTACAAAAAAAAAACATTTTTAAAATTTGAGGATAAATTATGATGAAAGTGCTAGGTTGCTATGTTTGTTTTTTAGCTGGTCTGCATAGATCATATAGACTTCTTTGTCACCAGCTTCTTGTGTAGTTTGTTTTTAGGCCAGTTCTTTATTCTGCAGTTAACTGCTTAGTCCATTTTTTTTCTCTACTGGATCTAGTTCTCTGTCCTTTATTGATAGCTTAGTGTTGTTGCTTAGCCATTTTTTGCATTACCAGATTTAGTTTTCTGTCCTTCACTGACAGCTCAGCAGTGTCAGTTTAGTCAATTCTTGCTTTACTGGGTCTAGTTCTGTCTGTCATTGACAGCTCAGTGTTGTTGCCTGGCCAATTCTTGCTCTGCTGGAAAATCTGGATCTTTTAATTTGAGCCTATCTTGCAGCTGAAGTAGCATAGTGATAAATGCACTTTTATCAAGACAGTCTTGGTTCAATCAACAGTGGCAGAATTCCTTTTCTGACCTATATGGCTCTGAGCTCGACAGTCTCAAAAATAGGTGCTGAATAATTTCATAACTTTCTGGGGCTGGGAGGTGGAAGGCAGTAAGGAGGGAACTGACCATCCCTCTTCATTCCATGGCCTATAATATTTGAGCAGCCTTACACTTCTCACCCTGCCATGGGAATTCATCTTGTATGCATGCTATGGTTGCTAGTCTTTTCCCATCTACAAACATGGTCCTACTATCTCAACTGAGACTACCACACTTGGGTAAGTAAGTCTAGTCCTCTAGGCTTTTGCCATATTGTCTGGCAATGAACTTTGACTCTTGTTACCTTAACCTTTCTTAAGTACCTTTCTGTATCTAGCTTTGGGTTGTTGTCATTGCCATTTCACCTCCTTGTGATGGAATTCAAGAGTCATGTCAAATATGATCAGATATTCATTTGAAGCTTCTTAAATCTGACTGCATGTGTGCCTGTGAGAAAAGAGAGAGAGAGAGAGAGAGAGAGAGAGAGAGAGAGAGAGAGAGAGAGCATGCCAAGATAGAGTATAACATGTACATTCTAGTAATGCTGAGCTGTGTTTGATTCTGTTCTCTTAGTTGGAGGAACTAATGTTCAAGCATATCAGATTGCAGCACCGGGATCTTTAACGCAAGGCGTTGTCATGGCATCTGGTAGCCCCATTTCCAGTCCACAACACATATCAGAAGAAGGGTCTAGGAAAAGGGAACTTCGTTTGTTAAAAAATAGGTATACCTCATGTGTCTTAGAATTTATTACCATTGTTAAAATTATGTATAGCATAGCATGAGAAATAAATTCAACAGTATTGCTTGGCACTTAAAGAAGTAGATGAAATAAATTAGAGGGCAAACTACACTAGAAAAATGTAAAACTATAGTTGTGATAGTCCATGGTCATATCTGTCCATTCTTATGTCTTTTGTGCTACTAATCATTTCTGATACCAATATTCCCTCATGCTATCTAGCATATTCTTTCTTGATCTCCCCCTGCTTCTCCTCCCCTCCAACTTTTCCTGTTGTGATGGCATACTCCAATTTTCTCCTTCTCACAACAAGCCCAAAGAATTTGAACTTTCTTCTTCTGATGCGAGTAATCAATTCTCTTTGTATGACATTTTCATTGCTCTTTCTATCTGTTCACAGTATTCTCATCTTTGTTCCATAAAATCACATCACTGCAGCTTCCCCATAATTCTTCACTTGTCTGCTAATTATCTATGATTCGCAAACGTACATCAGGATTAGCTCACTGTAGCTCTTAAGAACTCTTTTCCTCACCTCGATTGACAAAGAAAAATTGATTACTGAGAATATTCTTCATCTTGTGAAATGCTGTCTTGGCTTGGGCTATTCTACTGTGTATATATATATATATATGCTAAGGGGTAGTAAACGCATTTCACCATTTCTTGACAAACCAAGTCGCAGCTTTGAAATCGGCCACATATGATTTGGAAGTAGACCGCCTTGCTTTGGTTTTGTTTGTACGGGTGTCGATCATTCAGAATACTGTAGCAAACTACTCAACGTTAAAAATTGTCTAGTAAAAATATAGCAAAACAATGCTGGGGATGACTGCGTTGTCCTATAAAGGACATGCAACTAATTTACATATATGTATATATTAACCATTTAAGATATCTCAGATGTGTCAACAAGAACAGAAGAATTGATACTTGGTCACAGAGTGCTGTTAGAGCTTAGTGCTTTTTGTTTTTTAATTGTAAGCGATCTACTTGCATATGCTGGCTAGTTCAGATCTTTGTCAATGGCTTTTGTTTTCTTTTTTTTTTTCCAAGATTGTGCAAAATCATCATAGTTCATTTTCTTAAACACTGTCAGAGATGTTGCACCTACCAGGTGTTACATTAGTCAAGAAATTAACTTTGAAATATGCTACACATTTTTAAATATGCTTATATGTTTAAAGATCAAAAGCATATGATAATTTTAACATGTTGTGTGTTTCAATTCACAGAGAGGCAGCTAGAGAATGTAGAAGAAAGAAAAAGGAATATGTTAAATGTTTGGAAAATAGAGTAGCAGTTTTGGAAAACCAGAACAAGACATTAATTGAGGAACTGAAAGCTTTAAAAGAACTGTACTGTCAGAAAGATGCATGACTGTAAGTACCACTGTTACACTGCCAGGCCCACAAGTTCACACGTTTCTTATGGCAGACGTCTGCTTTGGCCCAGAGCACATAAGCCACAGTTGCAACACACTGCAAAGCTATATCCTTTGGATGTTTGGTCCCACACCAGCGCCATTTCTCCAAAGGGGTCCTTTCTAGCATGGACAAACCCTGAGAAATGTTTGTTTTGTAAGAAGCATTTGCATGTTATTGATGGAAAGGATCATGACTTTGAAGGAGTCAGTGTTCCTCCATTTTGTTTATTTTAAATATGTGTGAACTGTTGGTGTACAGATTCTTGTTTTGTCTCAGACACTTTAAGCCCAAAACTGATTGTAAGATAACTTTGACTAGGCTGTGATCAAGTTATGTCTTTATATGTTTTCAGTTCCTTATACAGTAAACCTCTCTTAAATGTGTCTGTTTTTAATTACAGTGTAAAAACACTAAGACACGAGATACAAACCTGAAGCAGCTATAAAATATTTCATTTTTGCTTTACAATAGTGAAGAAGTAATATGTGACAAAAGCATTTTCTGAAATAAATACCAGTCGATGTTATATGATAAAGTAGATGAAATGTCCCGTTTTGAGTATTAACAGCAAGTTGCCTTACAAATTTATGATTATGTCATATTTATCACCAGTAGCTTTTGTTGTTTGCTTCATATATTTACAGATAGCATTAGAATTGAAGATTTTTCAGCTGTAAATTTGTATTAGTTCCCAAATTACATTTATAGTCTTTTTTTTCCATTACAAATAAAGTTAGTATTGGAGATTTTTCAGCTGTAAATTTATATTGAAGTTCCCAAATTATATTTATAGTCTTTTGTTCATTACAAATGAACTCCTACAATTTGCCTGAAATCCTTATTGTTTTAAGTGTCAAATCACAGTCTACAGCAGTTTTCTTTATGGTTAAATAGTTTCTTATGCATCTTATTGTTTTGGCTTTTAAATTATTACATAGTATAATAAGTGTATTTACCAGTTTTATATTCTTGCATGGCTTGACTGCATATGCTGCTAAATAGCACTTATATCAGTCTATAAAGGTCTGCCATTAGCAGAAACTACTTGTTTAAAAATACATTTTACAAATCCAAAATACATGCTCATCGTAAAAGTACTTGAACTACTGTGTATCGTGTGCCTTTGTATTTGTACTATGAATATTCTTTAATAGTTTTTAATGTCACCGGAAACATCTTTCTACCAACTTCTTATTGTCTGCTCACCTTGACCTAGATCTGTTGCATTTATTTTTGTCACCAGCTGCCATGATTCCATGGAATTTTAATTTGTGGTGCACCAGAAATTTGTTTAAAACATATCATTTTATTTGCACAAAATACTCTATCTTTACATGCTAAGAGATAGAAATAAATGGTGTCAGTATTAGTTTATGTTTGTTTTTAGTCATAGTTTTATATACCATGTAATTTAGATAGTCGCATTTCTTCAATTAGCTTTTGTTCTGTTTGTATATTTTAGTTTGTGTCAAACAGGTCATGTTATTCAGGGTTTTGTTAGCTGCAGCTTTGTTCTTGTTTTGTTTTGCTTGAGCTGACATTTTCTGTGCTGTTCTTTGCAGTTGTATTGTAAAGGTGATTATGTCATTAGAGATTCTTCAACTCTAATTCTTTATAGTGCTAGCTGCCCATTTGATTTTTGTATCTCAAAATCTTCAAGGTAATAGCTTTAATTATCATTAGTTAATGATAGCCCATTAGAGAGCCTTTAGCTCTCAGTCTTCAAGGTGATTGTAGATTATTTAGCTCTCAACCTTCAAAATTATAGTCCAGTTAGAGATTCTTGAGCTCTCAATCCTCGAGGTGATAGCTGCCTGATTAGAGATTCTTGAGCTCATATTCTTTAAGGTGGTATTTGTCTAATTAGAGATTTTTTTTAGCTCTCATACATCAACGTGGTATTTGTCCAGTTAGAAATTCTTTAGCTCTCATTCTTCAAGGTGGCATTTGTCCAATCAGATATTCTTTAGCTCTCATACATCAAGGTGGTATTTGTCCAATTTGAGATTCTTACACTCCCTGTCTTCAAGATGGTCACCATATAGTAAGTCCTTTGCAGAACGTTACTCTCGTCACAGCCCATCAAAATGTCCCCCTGTTGCCATCTCGTCTGCCTCATGCACTCTCTTGTTCAAGGTGTCTGCAATGTCCTGTGTCCAACTTCCAACTTTGGTTGATTCCTGCCAGAGTATTTCAATTCTGGAGACGTGATACTGTTTATGAATCAGTTCAGATGTAATAGAATGTCAGTAGTTTTCTTCGTCCACTATATATTCTAAAAACTCTTCAGTAATATTTGAACTCAAAAGCCTCAGTTTTCTTCTTTAGTGATTGCCGAATGGTCTATCTCTCACATCCATATGTTGTCACAGGAAAGATGCATGTCCTGAAAGTTTCAATTTTCACTTATTCATTGTGGTAGGTACTTGATTAGAGATTCTGTAGCTTTGAATCTTCAGTTTGATAACCTGATTGGAGATTTCCTAGCTGTCATTCTTTCAGGTGATAGCCATGATAGGCCAATTATATGATTCTTTAGCTGTCATTTTTCTCTGTTTGCAGGAGTCCAAAAAAACAAAACAAATTATGACCGAGAAGCTCGACAGATGGAAAAACACACACATACATAAAGATAAACATTTCAACTCAAGTCTTTACCAACGGAACAACACAAATGAAACTGAAACGGAATAAGGAAAAAAGAAACGAAATTGATAAAGACTTCATTCACAACATTCGTCTGAATCTGTGTATATGCATCCAGCTTCTCGGTCATATTTTGTTTTTATTTGGAATCCAATAACAGCTCGGCAGCATCAAACTCATTTTTCTATATCATTCTCTGTGTGCAAATCTGCATTGTAGAATTTACAATCTGAAATTGTGGGAAGTAGAATTCACTGATAAGTGCCAGTGTTATTTGTCACATCCAGTTTGGGCATGTATCCGAGTATGATCAATGTTTGGACGTTCAGCCAGGGTTGAGATGTTTGCTTAGACTTCATTAATATACAAGGTGATCACTGTTGATGGTGTATGAGATTGATGGATTTCACAGGCATGATGAGTTTCATAGACAATCTTGTGTGCCTTGAAGCTATTGAGCTTTCCTTGACGTAACTGAGGTGTAGAGAACAGTGAGGATTGTATATTTTTATAATTGCTCTTCCCCATACGTGTAGAACTTGCTATTAGAATGTAGCATCCACCTCTTCATGACTTCATTACAGGCTTGCAAATTCTTATTCAGGCAACAGTGACTTTTTGCACAGTCCAAAAAGAAGATGTGCTGATTTGATAGATAACATCCCTAGTCATGAATTCTTAAGTCAGGTGTTTTATTGATGTAATGTTTTAGTCAAAGGGTTCCTTCACACTTTAAAGTCCTTGTGATTACATTTTCAGAAAAAAAATTTATTTAATTTATTCAAATTACAACAGTCTAGTGTATTCATTCTGTGCTGACATTACAATTTTCAAAATTTCAACTATGTCTAATAAAATACCAAAAACACAGAAAATTAGAATTCAGAGATTCATATGTTTCTGAAAGTATAATCATGTGGTAGACATTTCAAGGCTATTTGAGCATTATGTAAGGTGAGCTTGTTCTTTAAACAGTCAGTAAAATTATTGTATAATTCATCTTCTGTTGACTCTCCTTCAACTCTTAGGCTCTGTCAATCTTGTGGATATGTTTTTCAGATATTGCAAGATATATTCTTCCAGAAACTATGTAATTATGTGGATTTGTACACATGAAATCATGTTGATGAATCTATTTTCATTTATGATCTAAAATTGGCCTTTCTTCTCTCGTAGAAAAATAAAATAGAAAATGATATGTCCGCTGTTTATTCTCTGTTTGTAGTTTACACCAAACAGCTACCACTGAAATAAACTGATTTTCTTTTATTTTGATTTTTGCAACCTGTTCTATGTTATGAGGCTGGACTTGCAATTGTATTCATGATATTCAACATTAGTTCCAGGCCTCTACTATCACAACTCAGTCCACTTTCATCACCAGCATATTGGCATTTTTGGAAATGTATCATCATCTGCCATTTGAAGACTTCAAATAATTTGATGTATTTCCTAGTATTGGTGGACCTTGCTTAATGTCAGACACGACTTGGACAAAAAAACTGAGCAACATTTCAAATTCTGATTGTGTAACTTGGCAACAAATACTCATGTTTATATTACACCTATTTACAAATGGCAGAATAACCCCATTTTTCGCAGTTAACTCTCTTTTAACAGAAACAAAATTGGATTCTTATCTGTTAATATGAGTGTCTCAATGGGAAAAGTAATGAACCCTAACACCAGAGAGAGAGACTGATAAAGGCTGATGATCAGCCTTTATGATAGTTGTCTTGTTCAATAGTTTCTAATTCTCTGGCTTTGAGCATATTTCTTTGTCAAATCAGGAATCTTGATATCAGAGCTTCATGGGCTAAGTAAAATTAATTTATTGAAAGAAAGAGACATAAATCAAAGTAATACATTTAGCCTATCTTATTTACAATTAGAAAGTTGATTTTTGAGACCAGGTCAGATATTTAATCTTAAAATATAAACATTGACAGTGAGCTCAGTGTAGAAACTCGCTGTTGTATCCACATTGAAAGACACAGCTTCGCATGATTCCTAGAATGTTTGTTGTAGAATTTTTGTTCTTGTGTGGTGTGTTGTAAAATTGCCTCGCTGAAGTTCTCCAGCCTCATGACATATTTTAGTTCAGAAGTCAATCTCATGTTTGTTTAGTGGGGAATTTTATTTGTGAAATGTTTACATTGATTCTGGTATCAGGAAAGTGACCCTAGCACATGCATGTGTCATTCCATTATCACTAGACAATATGGAAGCACCAGTGTGTGTGCAGGCTCCTATGTCAGTTATGTTTGCAACATGTAAAATCTTAAATGTGGAAGGTAAAGAATTTTCCAAAGCTAGATTTGTGTTTAATTTTTATACTGGTTTTGGACTGAATAATCTAACTTGGTGTATATGTTAGGTGCGGCCATGGTCTGGTATACCATGAGAGGACAGTCTGAATGTGCAAGACCACCAGGTGTTTTGATACTCTGTGCTTTCATTTGAAGAATGGTGACATGTCAAGAAACAACTGTGTTAAAGTGACATACACTGAGACTAATGGTGTTGTGAGCTTCACTCTCTCGTAATTTATACTGTTGAACTGCATAACTGACAGGCTGGACATACACTCAGACTAATGGTGTTGTGAGCTTCACTCTCACGTAATTTATGCTTTTGATCTGCATAACTGACAGGCTGATGTCAAACCAAGGTTAGTTTTCACACAGATCTGCAGGGCTGCGGCATGGGTCTTTTCAAACCAGTGCAGTAGTATTTCAGAAAGTCTCATGTTAGTTTACAGAAACCTATGTAATAATGTTTGAAAGATTGTGGTTACAGTTATACTTGAAAACATATTATACCTGATTCACCGTGATCATGTACAATTGTAATGTTTTTATCAGAAGTTTAAATGTTAGAAGAATCTGTTATGACTGTTGCTGCCTTGTCATGCTCTCAGCACATGTTGCCTTGACTTGGACACGGACCAGCATATTTTTAGTTTGTGCATGTGTTTATTTTGTCTATGAAATCTCAGCTCATGACACTGTGCATGGTTTCACCTGTACTCTGGACACTTACTTGTATTGTTGGTAACTTGTAACCAATTTATATCAACCTGTGTGTTGGATATGACCATCATTTCTTAATTGTCTTTTAATTTCTGATGAATTATGTTTTTTATTGTATACACCATAAGCACACCTGAACTGGATCTGTTGCACATGACAACCTGCAGCTGTTGCTAGTTAGCCTGGTGTGTTTTTGTGTAGTTGATCAGGTCTTCTGTGATTACTGTGAGAACAGAACGATGGTGAGCCAGTATTTATGTTGATCACAACTGCTGAAAATATAGATAAATAACAGATTCTGTGACTTGCACTGTATTTAAAAAATAAAAAGAATTGCATTCACTACTGCGTCTCTGTTCGCATCTGGGGCTCAGGGGTAATGAACAGTTTCACAATCCTGACATACCAGGTTAAAGGCCACAGGCTAATTGGGAGCAGATTCTTGGCAGGGATTTTCAGTGGTAAGAGCTTCAGCCGTTAGAAACCCATGGCAAACTACTGAACATACAGTTCCCTAGAAAATCACAAACAGTAACAGCTGAGGTTGATTGCAGCATCCTGTAAAGGACAGGGAACTCACTGTGACTGTTTCTATTGTGTAGCATTTGTTAGCCCAATTTGTAAAGCTTGACGTTGTGTCAGTCACGTATTGATAACGCATCAGTTTCAGGTATATTGATAACATGGTGCTTGCTGAACTCAACATGCATTGGACAAATAAGGGTTATCTAATATCACATCTTGCAAATTAACTTGTCACAGTTGGTATTTGTTTGGGAGGACCTAGATTGTAATTTTCAGATTTTGGAAACGACGAAGAAATGACTTTGTTGACATGTTTCTCATTTGTTGGCACTTCTCACTTGAGCACTTTCTTGTGTTGATAATTGTCACCTTGTTTGCCAACAAGGCTTGTGTCAACCACTACAGCTGTACGTTGTTTTTCCCCTGATTGTGACATTCCACTGTTCTAAGAATGATCGTGCTGGAGGCCAGATATGAAAATAAATTATGTATGAGTGCTGTGAGCTGATGTTGTCTGTTTGCATTAATTTTCTGCTGTTACGATATCTATCTCTTCTGATCAAATTAAACTAATTACAAGATTTTATTCTTAAATATACACGTTCATAGTTTGACAAGTTACCATAACACAATAAATCAAATGTTTTAGTAAATTGATGTTACCTTTCAATTGATACACAATTTTACAGCAAAATACAGCATATATGAAAGAAAGATGTTCTGCATGTTACGCAGTCTGACAATTTCAAAAGATTCAGATTAAAAACGTTGTAAACAAATAGTGTTGATTTGTGTAATGTTTTGTGAAATGATCTCTGCCATACAATTGAAAGCAGATGATAAATATTTACTTCTTGATGGTCCACATGTAGCAATTTCAAACATTAGGTAGATAGAAACAATTGCTGCTACAAATGTTTGACAGCGTTAATGGAGTTTGTTTAGAGCACTTTTTCAAATCAATTGTCAGGATTGATCAATACCAAGTCTGATGATGACTTGCGCTGATAATGTAATTAGCATGGTGAGACAAGGGTTTGTCGTCTACCAAGTGAGGGACATGTTGGCCACTTAATCGACGGTGCGTTCGGGTCAGCAAAATGTGATGACCCTATTGCATCACAGACCCTTGGCAGGAACGTGCTTCGAGACATTAAAGAAAGAAGTATGATGGTGCTTTTTTTTTAAAACAAAAATTGTTATAACAGCATCAATAATTTATTTAGTATTTATTTTCTTCTTGGAAACAAGTATAGAAAGAATGTTGAGAGAAAAATTAGAGTTGTGTGTTCAATTCCCAGCAGGGACAAGATTGTTTTCAACCAGTACACCTGTTGTGTTGGGACAGCTCAGCCTCATAGAATGTTCTGAGAATTGTCAAGGGGGAAAGGTGATGAGCAAGGGAAGTGATCATGCCACTTCATTAAGCTGTGACCTAGGATATGTGAAGGACTTCCCACTTCAAAGGCATTTTTGGCCATGGCATTATTACCCTTACCTTTATAACATTGTGACTGAGCAAGCCAGAATTGTCTATATTTGATTACAGAAGTTCTGTGTATGCGTATACAATGGAGCAGTCACAAAACTTTACTAATCAAAGACGGTATATGTGGTGCATTATCTTTCAGTAAATCAAACATTGGATTTAGTCAAAGAGGAATAAGAGCCTCTTTCTGACCACATCTAGTTTTCCTGCCTGAGCATGTTCATGAATTGATTCGTGAACACTCTTGTGATCACTATAAATGGTAAGCTTCCATACAACTTGAAGCCACTGTGAATTCCATGACACTTGCTTCTATTTGATCTCTCCAAAATAACTAGGAAATGACATTCTGATTTTGATGACATTTGTATAATACTAAATGGTGTGCAGTAACACATACAGGGTGATAATTAATTTCATGATGAAAACAGATGCATAACCACTAATTGTAAAATAACATTGTTACTGTTTGATTTTATTTCTATCTGGAATACCCACCTGTGAAGGATTTCAAGTATTGTAATGTTATTTCAGCTGTTTTTTTTGTTTTTTTTTGGGTATGTGCATGATATTTTATTTTTGCTTGAAAACGATGTCATGGAAAATCACAAGTACAGTTGTAAAGTTATTATAAGTTTTATTTTAACACGTCAGACAATTTCTTCTGATGAATAATTTTGGCACATTATGATCTTAAACATAGACAAAATGTCTTATTAATTTATGTAAGTGGTGTTAAGATGCAGCCACACTGTACCAGATCCATAAGGGAAACAGAGTAATAATAGTGCAACCTAATATGCAAGAGTCTTAAACAGGGCTGTCTACCTCATCCAGTATAAAGCTTTAGCTGAAACCAGTCATGAACAAACTTCCAAAGGGCCTGGTATGACTTGGTTGCCGGTCTGTGTTCCATTGGAAGATGAAAGGCAGCAGTGGAATAAGAAGATGTTAAGTTGACAGGTTTTATATTATTCAGGTTAGGATGATTGTCACTGTGTTGCAAACTGCATGAAGCAGTTTGTATTAGTCTATGTGGCTTTCGGATTTAACATTTCTCTTGTAGCATCATACAGCCATATGTATGAGTAGCTTTATTAATGTGAAAGTGTACATGAGAACATAATGAAATGGCTTATGAATCGACTGATCACAGATTGGTGGTTTTAGTGGTGACTGGTTTGTTGGATTGGGAGGGTGAGATGTGTGCACTTTGATGCACTATGTCAGTGATACCTTTGGCTTGTGTAAAAAATGTTCATTCATCTGTAAATCATGACAGCTATGTTAATACACACAATGGTGGAAGTGTTAGGGCTGTGAGTAGGGTACATGTAACCAGATAAGAAGTGGCTGAGATTTAAGTAGGGATCAACTCTGTTTATGGCTTCACACGTCTGCAGGAGCTTTGTAGTAAATCATACTCCACTTATCAGTCTCATTGCTTGGATACTTTTGTGTTGCCTATCCATCTTCTGCTTGTTGGTCAGCCTTGTGTTATATGGGGTGTGTTATACACTGAAAGTTCACCTCCAGTATACACTGTAAGATTGATAACATCTTTGCTATACTTTTCAGCACATTTGGCCATCTGGCAGATTCATGTTTAAAATATGCATACTTGACAGTAGTAATTCAGTTAATAAGTTGCATGTTGTGTAGCTTTGTTTTTTGGGTGAATTGTAAAAACATTCTGTTGAGAAATAATTCACTATTGGGAAAGAACATGATGAAAGATTCAAGTTAGTTGCATGTCCTGTACCCCAGCATTTATTGGCTGTGTGGTTTACTAGGCAATGTTAGTTCAGTAGTTTGCCATTGCTGTTTGAACACCTAACTGATTTTGAACCCTGAACTTGGTATGTACATCTCATTCCTCTCCTCCATCACCTCAGCTCTAGTTACAATGACAGATTACAATTGCAGTAGTTAGTTAGTTAGTTAGTTAGTCGAGGTTCCAACTTCACGGCAACGGGTCGTCCCCATTATGCTCCATTTCTGTGCCAGTGAATATCACACAAAATGCTCCCCACTGTCCAATGTGAAAAGTGGAACAGACAGGAGTCTCGGCAATCCAACAGCCCGCACAGGTACACTGCAGAATGCCAACACAAAAGTCCTCCACGGAAACCACAGTTCATCGTCGATGGAATCGGCAGTCACCAGAAAGACCTCATTGACCCGGATTTTCTCACATGGCTCTGTCTTAATCCGCTAATTGCATTAAGCATGATTGATTGCATTAGTATTGCAAATTTATTATATTATTTGTAATAATAAATATTGCACAATTAATAATTGCAGTAGGAAAGACACAAATGATGAATTATGTCCCTTGATTTCTTGGTACAATCATAGACCGCGTTTATGTGTGGTTAGTAAATATTGATGCTAATTGTAGCAAATACTTACAGTACCTTGTATCTGGACGGACATGTGGCTTTTAAAAATTATGTTCTATGTTTATCTTGCTTCAAGTCTTGTGATTATCATATAGCAATTTCACTTGTTTAAAAACATGGACAGTTTGAACAGGTTTTGAACAAAATAAATGCAACTTTTTCATCAGGGCAATAACGTGTTGTGGGAGATTAAACATAACTTTTTTAAATTAGGGAGATATCAGGTTTTCAGGAGATTGCATACATACATGTTCATGGGATGAAAATATGAACAGTATTGCCAGAATATGAAGTAAGTGTGAGATTTGGTCGTATCATGAGAAGAAAGGTGTTGGAGAAGATTGTGATGATGGGAAGGGCCAGTGCTAGCAGAGGCAGAGGAAAACTGAAAGAAATAATGCTGGATGGTCTGAGACCATGGCATGGGGGAACAACTCTAAAATAAATGTATCCAGAACAGCAAGGACCAAGACCTTTGGAGAGAGACAAACATTGTCGAGAACATGGTGATGACATAAGTTGTGCCTTGGCGTGAAAGTATGTACAGTTGTCACAGGTTTGGAGCACAGCAGTTATGACTGATGTTGCTGCTTGTCAATGCCTATTTGTACACAGATCTTCATTGATGAGCTAGCAGTCATGAAACGAACTTAGAATACAAGTGTTTTCTATTTAACAACACTGATTTTCTTCCCCAAGAGGCTACTGTTTGTATCTGTGTGAGGTGAAATAGAGAAATCTTGCCAGCACACACTATGTGGCAGCTGTGTAAGCAAGCAGCCTTAATATCTTGTTCCTGAGTTCAGTCCAATGGATACACCAATCAATGATAAAAAAAACAATTTTTAATAACAACTAGCTAACAAGATGGAAACTGTTACTTATTGTGTATGGGTCGCATGAGGTTGTGTCATAGGGTGGTAACTTTGCAAGTTTGTCTAGACGTGTCTGCATTTAGACAGTGGCTTGTTCGTTGTTGAAGGTTCTGGAATAGAAAAAGTGTCAGCTGTGTTGTATGTTTGGTTTCTTTTTTACACAGCAATAGTATAGATGAGATGAGAATAGTACCCCCTTTTTTGTAATATTTTTTCCAATATTGTCTTGCTGTTAGACTTTTAATTTTCAATGTCCTTACTTAGAGTTAATATTTTTTGTTCAAGACTTTTTGTTTTTATTGGTAAGATGTGCTTATTTATGTAATAATTCACAAAATAGCTGTATTACTGCAGTTTTGTTTCCACATTCTTTCATTATGTTCTGAGTGTTTCATGTAGTTAATAATTTTCCTGACCATTGAACTTGTTTTGAATTGTTTTACATTGACACCTTTTCTTAAAAACAAAATCCAATTTGGCCAAATTGTTGCTGCTTTGATTTACAGTTGAACATATCTCCTTTCTAGCAGTTCCTCTATCTGTTAGTAGCAAAGAAATTGTGTTATGTTACTAGTTACAAGGAAACCACTGTAAGTTACATTTGTTCAAATATACACCTAGGTCATTCTATATTCTCTTTGATGAACTGTTCAGCATTAATCAACAACCATCAAATTTGATCAAATCATTGCCTGTTCACGGGTGGACACTTGTATTTCTCAGTCAGTTTGGTTTTTCACTAAACAGACATGGTGTTGAGTCACTGAAAACACATTCATGTATGTTATCTGTATCATTTAATTGAGTTTTTATATTTTGGTCTCTTGTTGATCTGAAATTGATGAGAAATAAAACGACATTATAAAGAGTTATGTGTTACTTAGTTTACTGCATGCTGGTTGGTTATATGTATGCCATAGGTGCATGCACAATTCACAGAGAGAGAAAGAGAGAAAAGAAAGAGAGAGAGAAAGAGCAAGAGATAAGTAAACTAGTAGAGATCTGTATGTTGTAAACATTGAATAATAATAATTGCATTATGCGTACCATAACCCTTACCCCGTTCAACCTCAGAAGATAAGTTATTTTAGGGTCCATCGCCTGGCTGAGATTAGTAATATTGTGATTGAGTGTGCCACAAATAGGATATTAATTTGAAGGTGATTGTTGTCCAAAGAAGGTAATTGAGTGATTGAATAATTAAAGTGATTGCAACTAAAATAGATACGCTTAGACAGGATGGGACAAAACAGGAACCGTAACTCTTGCTTTCCCAGGAGACTAAAATAATTAAAGGTTAGCCACAGGAGTTACAATTGTTACATTAAGGACCGGAAGGAGCTATAAGTAACAAAGAGAATGTAGTGGGTTAATTAAACAACTGGATTTAATAGCAATATGAAAAGTATTCCATGTGAGGAGTGTTCAGTAACAAATGGATAGATTGTTAATGGATATAGAATTGAGTTAAAGGCAGATGCAGTCCCTTGGCGCTGGTCTCCATGGCTAAGGTTTAACTGATGCGATTCGTAAGCCCGCTTACCCACGTTCGAAACACAGCTGCGACTGATTTGGCAGCAGACCGAGTTGCACTGGGTTTTAACATGTTGGTATGGAAGCCGGCCATTCAGAAAGCAATGGCAAACTACTGAATGTAAACTTACCAAGACATCAACATCAGCAGTTTAATGCTGGTGTCGACAGTGATGTCCTGTAAATAGTATACGGAAAACAAACAAAATAGTCTCTTGGCAGATACTGCCTTTAGGGTGTGAAATGTCAGGCCTTCATGTAGTCTAGGACACGGCATAATGATCTGGGACATGACAATGATCTAGGACACGACATGCTGACCTAGGACATGACATAATGATCTATGACACAACAATCTGGGACACGACATGCTGACCTAGGACATGACATAATGATCTATGACACAACAATCTGGGACACGACATGCTGACCTAGGACATGACATAATGATCTAGGACACGAACATTATGATCTAGGACATGACATGATGACCTAGGACACAACAATGATCTAGGACACGACATGATGACCTAGGACATGACATAATGATCTGGGACATGACATGCTGACCTAGGACATGACATAATGACCTGGGACATGACATGCTGATCTAGGACACGACATAATGATCTAGGACAAGACATAATGACCTAGGATACGACATAATGATCTGGGACACGACATAATGATCTAGGACACGACATAATGATCTAGGACACGACATGATCTTGGGAGGACATAATGACCTAGGACACAACATAATTATCTAGGGTGACCAGTTTTCTCCCTCACCACCTTTCCCAGCCACGACTTTTACGTGAATTGTCTGATATCCAGTTTGCGAGGCTGGTTCGGCTCTAGAGCGGTACAGATGAGAAACGAGATCCGAACTCTTCTGGTGGTTTAGCTTGGGCAGCTGTGGTAACAAAGTGGTTAGTATGCCTAGGCCTAGTTTCAGGGGTTCGAATTCACATTGAGAGCTTTTTTTAAAAAAATTGACCTTATCCGCCAGATCGATTTAGCAAAAAAATCAGTACCAGGATCGTGCAGCTGAGGCAGCCGGTGTGATAATGACCACATCACCGAGCGAGCGCTAATTGATCTATTCTACCACCATATATCCAATATGCCTCAAGGCATATGAAAATAATTTATTTTTTACTGTCTTGACGGAGGCAGTCAAAATTTTTTGGGCATGTTATGAGAAGAAATGATTTGGAGAACTTGGTGACAACTTGTAAGATCGAGGGGAACAGACCAAGGGGAAGACCTAGAGGCAAGTACCTGGATGGCTTGGTCTTGTGGCATGGTCGAGACAGAAACACGGAGCTGATCCACGACTCTGGTGATCGAGTGAGATGGCAGAACATGACCGCCCACGCTTACCGGCATGGCACATGATGATGATGGACGGAGGCAGTGATAACAATTTTCTTTTAATTGATCAGCGTTCCCAGGTCGACCCAGGCTAACATGATACCAAGAACTTTTGTGGATAGCAAGGTGACGGGAGTATATTTACCCATCACCCATCAAGTGCCAGTCGGTTTATAGAAATACGGGACAAACACCATATACCCAAATACACTTCAAGGGTCCTTTACTTGCCAGTCACATAAATAGAAGTAAAAACACTGTTAGAATACGTCTCTTCCCACACACGGGTGTGATTTCATAATCACTGGAGAAAAAAGTTGAGGCCTGTGAAGTATTACAGACCAGTTCTAAGCATTTAGACACAACAGTCGCAAACAATATGTTGCACAATTTGTTGCTTGGCATGGTTATCTGCACCTTGTCAGATGCACACCACAGTGTCATATACCGAAGCACATTAACAACGCACCAATGTATATATATATATATATATATATATATATATATATATATATATATATATATATATATATATATACATATATATATATATATATATATATATATATATATATATATATATATATATATATATATATCTTATATATAAATTAGGATGTGCGTATTTATGTATCTCTGTATGTATGTATGTCCTTTATACGCTCGCGAACGGCCCATCCGATTGAGATGAAATTTTCTACACGCCTTCCTTTCATTCCAGAGCAGCCAACTGTCGTATTTTTTTTTCTTCTTCCTCCTCCTCCCTCCTCCCTCCTCCCCCTCCCAAAATACGTACGTCCAGGAAATGGTCTTCTACATAGACACTTCTCTCTGAGGTCCGCGATAACATATTAACCTGGTGGGATGGCAATCAATCATCCTACTACCTCCTCCCTCCTCCTCCCTTCTCCTCGTCCTCCTCTCCCCTCCTCCTCCTACCCTCTTCCTCTTCCCCTCCTCCCTCTCCCTCCTCTTCCTCCTCCTCCATCCTCCTCCTCCCTCTTCCTCCTCCTCCTCCTCCCTCTTCCTCCTCACTCCTCCTCCTCACTCTTCTTCCTCCTCCCTCTACATCCTCCTC
>OY992878.1:80244774-80272274 GCA_963921405.1 Cepaea hortensis
CCTCCTCCTTCTACCTCTTCCTCTCTCCACCTCCTCTCTCCTCCTCATCCTCCTCCCTCTCCCTCCTCCTGCGTTCTCATCCTCCCTCCTCCTCCTCCTTCTTTTTCTTCTTCTTCTGCTGCTGTTGCCGCCGCTCCATTTACCCAAGTTAATTGTTGGGGGAATATGTAAAGATCTTTCAAGTGCTCTTTCTAATGCTTTTTGTAAGTTGGTCTTCGTTTATCTAAGGTTGTTCTAATCGCAACCAATAAATGATTAGACAGACAGACAGACAGACAGACAGACAGACAGACAGACAGACAGAGAGGGAGGGACAGACAGACAGACAGACAGACAGACAGACAGACAGGCAGTCAGTCGGTAACGGGAACGAGAACTTATATGACTACTTATATGAATTAAATGAGATGCTCCCCACCAGGGTCTGGGCGAAGCCGGGCAGGGTCAGCTAGTATATATATATATATATATATATATATATATATATATATATATATATATATATATATATATATATATATACTGGTGCCAAGAAGCTGGAAAGTCAAATGTGTGGGAATGGATGTTTCCCGTGTTTGTCTTGAGGTAGAGACTACAGGCGGAATCCTGGACATTGAACAAGCAACTAGAAAGTCGCATAGAAGCCCTAGAGATGTGGATACACAGATGAATATGTCGTATTTCATGGAAACAAAAACAATCAAATGCTGAGGTTCTAGAAAAACTGGGAATGAAGAGAGAGTTGATGAAAGAAATAAAGTGGAGACAAGTGAAATATTTTGGCCACGTTACATGATACTCTTATGAAAACCACACTGGAAGGCAAGATTGAGGGCAAGCGAGCAAGAGATAGACGACGATACAAGTGGGAAGATAACATCAAGAGATGGACGAACATCAGCCTGACAGAACGAGAGACAGAGAGTGTTGGAGATCCACTGCAGTCAACCTTCATTGTGGAGACGGCACCTGATTGATTGATTAAGATACTAACGAAAACAATGAAAGTTAAACGTGCAACACGATTTCCAACAGCTATGACCTCGAACAGAAATGATTAAAGCTTTAGAAGAATTTGGACTAGATCAAGTCACCAGACTGCTGAACACATTATATGATACTGGATATATATCCTCTGAATTATGTAACTATGTATTTATTGCAATCCCAAAGAAATCAGGAACCTTGGAATGTGATCAACATAGAACAATTAGTATAATGAGCCACATCACAAAGATTTTGCTACGAATTATCATGCAAAGAGTGAGAAGAAAATACAACCTGAAATAGGGGAAGAACAATGTGGGTTTGTAGAAGGAAAGGGTACAGTAAATGCTGTGTATATGCTGCGAACAGTTATTGAACGTCCTATAGAAGTTAACAAGGATATACACATTTGCTTTATTGACTACACAAAGGCTTTTGATAGAGTTAGACATGTCAACGTGGTAGATATGCTTGCAGATCTACAAATTGATGGGAAAGACATTAGACTTATAAAAAACATATATTGATAACAACAAGCTGCCATAAGAATTGATAATGAAGTGGGACAATATCAACCTATTAAGAGAGGTGTTAGGCAGGGATGTGTAATGTCTCCAGATCTTTTTTCCCTATACAGTGAAAATATTTTCAGGAATGTAGAAGATATAAATGAAATCAGCATTGGAGGACGAAACATCAATAACATTAGATATGCAGATGATACAGTATTGATTGCAGACAATGCACAAAATTTATAACAATTAGTAGACGCAGTTGTTGTACACAGTGAGCAGCTGGGGTTGGAATTAAATTGTAAGAAGACACGGGTTATGGTCGTCACTAGGAAGAACTAAGTACCACAATGTAATATACAAGTAAATGCGAATATTCTTCAACAAGTGAATCGGTATAATTATCTCGGAACAGTCATAACATCTGATGGGAGATGCCTTGGAGAGATTAGAACAAGAATCACCATGGCAAAAGTAGCCTTTAGCAAGATGAAAAACATACTGACCAATAAAAAGATGTCAATTGAAACGAGAAAAAGAGTGTTGAGGGGATACATAGAGCCTGTTATTTTGTATGGATGTGAAACTTGGACAATGTGCAGTCAAGCTGAAAAACATCTGATGGCTGCAGAAATGTGGTTTCTGAGAAAAATGCAAAGAATACCATGGACAGGCAGAAAAACCAATGACCAAGTACTACATGAGACAAATGAAAATCGTAAATTGATTAGAGAAATTAGACGTAGACAGTCATAATTTTTTGGACATGTTATCAGAAGAAATGGATTAGAGAACTTAGCGACAACTGGCAAGATCGAAGGGAACAGACCAAGAGGGGGACCGAGAGGAAAATACCTGGATGGCTTGGCCACATGGCATGGACGAGACAGGAACACTGAGCTGATCCACGACGCTGGTGATCGAGTGAAATGGCGAGTCATGACCGCCCACGCTTTCCGGCATGGCATATGATTGATTGACAACCCCGAACATGTGTGCGCGTTGTGGCCGTATACTTTGTATAAAACGGCCGTAGAGACAAAACACCCAGTACATGTGCTTGAAATGCTACAACTATCTGTAAACGACCGCCAACGAGCCATTGGTATGTTGGAGACCAGAACGAGCTCGCGGGCCAAGGCAGAAGGATGAAATGCCACCACCGCACTATTGTGTGTCTCAATGAAAGCACTGGCAATGAATGACCGGGCTAGACTTCGGAAAGGCCAACCACGAGCTACTACCCCTGCACAAGATCGTCATATTGTGCCGAGTCATCTAAGGAATCGTTTTCTGCCGGCAAGTCAAACAACAACATCAATAGTGGGTAGACGTGGGTAAGTTTCTCGAATGACAGTTTAAGACGACACAGAGATACAGGCCTTACTCACCTTACTGCAAGATGGCCTTATGTTCGGCTAAACTTGACTCACTGACATCGTCAGCTGCGCGTCCAATGGGCAAAGAAACATCAAATGGACTAGACTGTAATGGGATGCTGTCCTATTCACAGACGTGAGCAGATTAAACCTATCCGTTGGCGATGGGCGGATGCGGATTTGGCGACAGTGTGCAGAGCGCTTTGCAGATTGTTATGTTCGTCAGCATAACCGATTTGGAGGTGGCAGTATTGACATCTGGGGAGGATTCTGTTTTCACCATAGCTTGCCTCTTCACGTTTTCCCTGAAAATGTTAATGCTGTGACATATCGAGATGAGGCTCTGGGTGCATTGGTTGCTCCTGCGTTCACAAATTATTCAGACTTGCAGCTTCTCCAGTAAGATAAGGCACGTGCGCACACCGCATGCATTACGCAGCAATATCTACAGCAGCAGAACATTGTGAGGATTGATTTGTCTGCCCGATCACCTGACATGTCCCATATAGAACTTCTGTGGGACGAGCTTGGGCGCAAAGTCTACAGGCAAGGTTCTGCAGTTAATCTGCAACAGCTCGAAGCTGCTTTTACACGAGAATGGGATTTGAATTCCCGAAATTTTCTTCCCAGACTTGTGCGTTCCATGCGGAGCCGCTGCCAAGCTTGTTTACAATCACACTTGGACATACCAGATATTAAGGATAGCGTGGATTAATTTTTATTGGTTGCATTTTTAGTTTTCTATCTTGCCTGCACAGAATGCAATGAATTTCATAACAATAAAATGCATAAAATAATTCATAGGAAAATGAATAAAGATTCCAAAAATATAAACTTTTAAACAGTTATAATTAAATTGCAAATTTTGTTACTGGATTATACAAGTGGTGCGTTTATATAATGTGCTTCAGTATATATCACATGAAGTGAATAAATTAATAATAATTTGGCTGAAATACTTAAAACAAAATGTCACATGTATTATAAGAACGTGGAACATTTGTTATCCCCATGGTAATTTCAGATGAACTCTTTCTGTGTGCAAAAAACTGGCTGCGACCGCCGAATCCCTAAGGCTTCACTATATTTGAGCAATCGTTTATTGTTCGTCGAATACAGTTTACGAAAAACGTTTTCTTTGTTAACTTTATGCTCATAGTTTATTAGTTGTTGAGAAATCGTCGTGAAGGGCGTTTTATAGCCTGCTGACTGCACAGGCATTCTTGAAGACTGATTAACTTTTTTTCCCAACCACATGGTATATATTCGGCTACTCGATTTGCTAATAGCCTTTCCGTTCTATCCCATGTAAGTTGCCTGGCACTCACACTGCAATTGATAACTGCAGTTGGATTTTGTGTTCAAAAGACTAATTTGCATATCCTTTACAGAACGTAGCAGTCAACTCCAGCATTTTTTTGGCTGTTTCTGATCTCTTGGCAAGTTTACGTTCAGAAGTTTGCCATTGATTTCTGAATGACCGGCACTTGTACAGTTTTCGCTTTAAAAAAATACCAACACAGAACGGACTGCTGCCAAAATGCCCGCAGCTGTGTTTCGAATGCGGTATGCGGGATTATGAACTGCGTCCGTAACCCCTTCACTACGTTGGTGATAAGTTAGTTGCATACCCTTTAGCAGTCAACCCCCTAATGTTTTGGCTGTTCGTGATTCCTGGGCAACTTAACGTTCAGTTGTTTGCCATTCCTTTCTGAACGACCGGCATCCATACCATTTCATTAAAAAAAACGTAATGCGTTCTGCTGCCAAATCGCCAACAGTTGTGTTTCGAACGCGGTATGCGGGATTACGAACTGCGTCCGTAAACTCTTCGCCACGGAGCCGCCTCACGTTGGTGTACGGAGACAATGACTCTTGTACAGGTGGAGTAGGTATCGGGATGGTATCGGGGGAGGGGAGGGGGTGTATTCGTTTCATTACGTCGTCCCTTCGAAAGGTTAGCTGCAGAAACATCTGAAGTTTGGGGACCGCTGATTCTGTGGGAGTAGGTTTCGTGACTGGCAGTGACGCTTGATGAAGTCGGCTGGATATCCAATAGATTGCAGTCTGATTAAGGGTGTAAAGTGTCTTCTTTTAGTGTGTCATTGGAGCAAATCTTTCTAGCTCGATTAAATAGGGTCCTTACCAGGCCACGCTTATATTGGCTAGGTGCACAACTATTGAAGTTCAGGTTTTGACCCGTCCATGTTCTTTTTTTCGATAGACTGCTCTTTGGATGGCGCCATCCGCTCGACGTTACCTGCTGAAATGCAGCGAAATATGCCAGGCAGTAAATCGTGCAACTCATTGTTCGAGGCTTCTGTATTTAAATTCACTAAGGGAATACATTGTTTTGAATCTCTGAAACGTGGCCTCCCACAATCATCTGTGAAGCGGGTAGATGGATAACTGAAGCTGCAATGTAACATCGCATTGCATGTATGTATAAGTAGAATACAGATTCATAAAGAATGCTTCACATCGGGCAGATTTTCTGACAGTTATTTCAAACCCCTGAGAGCTGATAGAATCTGCCCTACAACCAAAAACCAAGTCGACTAACCGTAAATTATATAGAAGATAGTCAACTGAAACCGTCACCAACAACAAAACTGACAGCTACTGCCTATAATACCTTGCGGTGCAAGACAAGGGGTCTTGAGACTGAGGAATTTAGGGTTAGCGTTTTTGCCCCGACAGATAAAAATCCACATCTTAAACTAACCCGGCCTCCCTGGCCTAGGTTTTATCGACTTTCTCCGTAATCCTGTATACTCTCATGAGTAACGTGACGACGGCGAGAATCGGTAGCGGTTCTAACCGCGTCGGTAACTTGCGGTGTATGTGAGCCGGTCGCTCAGAAAGCTATGGTAAAATACTGAGCGTAACCTTGCCAAGAAATCAACAATCAGCTGAAAGATGCTGATGTTGACAGCGATGTCCTGTAAAGGATGTGCAAACATTTTAAACTAGCCAACCTAAAACGTATTCATACTTTCACGCATATCACAGAAGAATTAAATCTTTACTGCCACCTATAATTCACAAAAATCTGCACAGAAGCATTAGAAACATGAAAAATAATGAGAACACACCTGAACAAATAATTAAGCTCGGAAAAGACTACAATATCGGTGCTTATCAATCTCAATAAATATATGCATAATCTTTCCTCGAACGTACTCAACAACATGCAAACTGAAGCTCTCGCTTGTGGATTGAAGTTCTGTGTACCACATACACGTATTAACCAGGTTAAGTCACCAGCTCGATTCGAAATGCTGTTTGATTATATCTCGAAGCTGACACCATCTTCTGCTGACTCGGTCGGATGACTGAAGACCAAATTGGTAGATATAGAACAGCAAACTCACATAACGCCATCCAAACAGAAATGCCCGTTAACCAAAGGGCACATCACCGCTCTAAAATCACTACAAGCCAAAGGACAACTGACAATAATAAAACGAGAAAAGGGGAGTAGTGCCGTGGTTATGGACAAGTCTGACTACATAAGGAAAACGGAAGACATTTGTTCGGATCCATCCCAATGTCAGTTAGATCAGTAAGCTAGCAACCCAGTGGACTTGGATGCAAAGGTGAGGAAAGAAATTCAGTCAATTTTAGATAGTAAATTCATCAGTGAGGCGACGACGCAGCTACTCAGCACATGGGACTCACAAATCCCCCGACTATATGGCCTCTCTAGATTGCACAAGTATTGGGTACTACTGAGACCTATCCTATCTATGATCAACTCTGCCCAACACAGGATGGTGAAATGGCTTGCCGATATTCGCAATCATTCGACTCCTTACTATTAAAAAGATTCATTTGAATAGGTCGTACTATTGGACACCATCGATCTTTTAACAAACGCACAAGGCGTCAATGGACATTGCGTCTCCCCCCCCCCCTTTTTTTTTTGGTCCATCATAATCATCATCATCATCATGTGCCATGCCGCTAAGCATGGGTGATCATGTTTCGTCATCTCACACGATCACCACAGTCGTGGATCAGCTCTGTGTTCTTGTCTCGACCATGCCATACAACTAAGCCATCAAGATATTTACTTCTCCGCCTGTCCATTGTTCTTTCCCCCTCAATTTTGCCACTTGTCACCAAGTTCTCTAGTTTATGTTTTCTCATAACGTGCCCAAAAAGTTTTGACGGTCTGCGTCTAATTTTTCTAATCAGTTTACGGATTTAATTTCTTCTTGTAGGACTTACTCACTAGTTTTTCTGTCTGTTCATGATATTCTTTGTATTTTCCTCAGAAACCACACCTCCGCTATTAGTAGTTGAACACTGTAAGTGTTTAACACTGTAAGTGAGTAACCACTATTACTCACAGATCGGAACTGTGAGGTAAGTATGAACATTTTTTTCAATTCTCATTTTCTCTTAATTGCTTTCATTTTTTCATCCTTTTGTTCTTCTCATCCTGTCGTCACCTTTTGATGTAGTCACAGGAGATTCCCTTGACTATATGTTGTGTTTGTGAATGCGTTTGTTTGCTGATGAAGGCTAATAGCCGCAACGTCCTGTATGTGTCGTAACTCTGTTATGTAAAGCTGCACTACTTTGTGTCATTTTATTTTGATAAGGTAAGCAGAGAACCAATCCTGGTCTTTCTTTTTGCAGATTTTATAAAGTTGTTTCCCTTGAGTCTTCTTTCCCTACTAAGAGTCTCTAAGTTCCAGTTTCGAATTCCAATTTTCAAAACAAAAATTCCAAATTCGGCCTCGTTCAACCTGCATTTTTCAGCTGTGGTTATTGTTGAGGTCCGTGGTTTTTGTGGGTTCATTCACAATTCTTGTCTTGTGAGTCCTATCTCGGACTGATTATGTTGGTTTATATCTGTGACGTCAGCTGGGGGGGGGGGGGGGGGTCGTTCGGCGGCTTTCCTTTGTGCTTGTCTGCTTTTGTGGTTCTCTTTGTTGGTGCAGGCTTCTGGCTCGTCTCGGTACAGTCCTTATAAAGACTTTTTATTTTTTTTTTTTTTTTTGTCTCCGTTTTTGTGTAGTTTCTGTAGGAGCTTTTCGACGTTTTCGTTTTCCTCCTTGCGCCTGTTTTCACTTTCGAGTTTGAGTTTCTGCTGCCTTTCGATGTTTTCCTCCGCGGTCAGCTATGGTTTTCTCTCTCCGTCTTCTATGTAGTACGAGTAGTCGGCATAATCATGTTCCAAGTATGTAGTTGGGTATTCTACCGGTCTCTTGAGTTTCTTGAAGTCTCTAAGACCATTACTCAGACATATACGAGTATGTCCATCTTCTAAACTGTTTGCTTGTTTATGATCTCTGCTATCTCTTCTATCCTAAACTGGTTTTGGGTTTTAGATATGTGATATTTTCCAGTTCGTTAACAGACTTTGTCTTTATGCCTTCATAACGATCCACATTTCTGGATCTTTTGTTTCGGTTTGTTTATTAAAGTATGACTCAGCTGTTGTTGTCCAAACTACAGTTCTGTATTCAAAGACTAGTCTCACTCGTCCAGTATATGGTTTATTGAGAACTTTCTCATATGCTACCCATGTTGTACCAGCAAGCTTTTTGTCGATTGTCATTCTTTGCATTGCTCTTGTTCTCTCTCTCTCTCTCTCTCTCTCTCTCTCTCTCTCTCTCTCTCTCTCTCTCTCTCTCTCTCTCTCTCTCTCTCTCTCTTCTCTCTCTCTCTCTCTCTGTTTTCCATGTCAGATGACGGTCAAGGAGTGACACTAGGGTAGTTTATATTTTGTTCCTAATATAATATCCTTTCCCCATTCAAGACTAGATAAGAATACTGTTTTTAAAAAAAAGTGGCTTAAAAGTCGACAAGGTCGACTTCATTGCACCGGGTTTTATCCCATATGGCTCGGTCTCTTTCCGCAGCGCGGAAAGCGTCGCACAAAGCACGAACTCCGTAGCTTTTAGCGACGACCCACGGGAGTCTCCGAAACATTTAACTCGTAAACCGAAGGGCGCGGCCCGGAATCGAACCCACAACCTTCGGAGCACGAGTCAAACGGCTTGACCACTTCGCCACAGAGACTCCCTTTTTTTCTTGAGAGGAAGAACACTGTGCATGTTTTCTCCTCACCGTTTTTACAATTCTTCTTATACAGATCAAGCTTGCTGCATTGTTAACAGTACTAATATATTTAATATATAGACATCCATGAGGGATGGGGGATATTCTGTTATCTCATTTGGCCCTTGTACTCTTCTCCTGGCGGTCCTGTTTTCAGTTTAGTAGCTGATACGTCTGTAAATCCCCCCCCCCCCCCTCATTCCCACCACAGGCATTATCTTTACAGTTTTACCATCAACCTTTTCCCTTCCAAAATCTATCCAGATCGATATTGTGTACATTTTCTCTTGAAGAACTTTCTCTGTTTCATTCGCTGTATAGGTTGTTTGATTTGCAGCCGATTTATACTTTCTGATCCTGTTTGTTGTGGAGTTAAAAGTTGGTGTTTTTTTTTTTCTTTCACAACAGATTGCTGTTGTTAATGTGTCCCATTAATTGTACTACATAGCTAACTTTACTGAAAGGTTTATAACCATTTGATTCTACCAGATCGTTTTCTTTCTTTTGGGACTGGTATTATTATAACTTCCTTCATTACTTGTGGGGTATACTTCTCTTCCAGCTGCAGTTTAGGACGGCTAATAGTTTCTTTTTGATTTATTACCCAGCCATGTGAGCATTTCAATTGTACTTCTATCCTTTCCTGGTGTTTTCTTCTTATTTAGGACACTTGTTACTTCGCTAGATGTTTTAACATTACCTGTTCCACTTTTCCAATTTAATATATTCCGCTGCGGTCTCCATGTTTTTATGACGAACATCTGTTCGTCTTTACTTGCTTTTTCCTGTTTTGTTTTGATACTATATAGTTTGCACTTGTATAGTAATTTTTGCCCTGTAAGCACATTGTTGCGTTGCTTAATTGTTATTTGTTTGTTACTGGATCCTTCATTATTCATGGCTTTTACTAGTTCAAGTTTTGTTTGTTGCTGCTTTTCTCTCCAGCAATCTCCTGTTGCTTGATTTAAGGTTATTTTTATTTTTATTTTACAGGGATGACTTTAAGTGAAATGTTGGCTTCACTTGTTTGTTCTGTCTCCCTTTCTCTGCCTGCCTGCCTGTCTGTCTGCCTGCCTGCCTGCCTGCCTGCCTGCCTGCCTGCCTGCCCGCCTGCATGCGCGTCCATCCGTCCGTCCGTCTGTCAACGACGACCCCCCATGAGTCTCCGAGAAAAATGCACTTGTGAACCGAAAGACGTAGTCCGGAATCGAACCCACAACCTTCGGAGCGCGAGGCAGACGCTTGACCACTTCGCCACGGTGACTCCATATGTATAAGATAAGAAGCCTCAAAGCATGGCCCAAGGAAAGAAGCTTCCAAACACGGCATAAAAGATCACTTGATGAACTCTTTCTGTCGCAAGCAATGTCCTCAATATGATTGACTACTGACCGTATGTCCAGCCATGTGTGTTGTTTATTATATCGTTTGTGTTTGTGTTAGCCAGGCGGCGCTAATTCCTCAAGCTCAAGACAACTCCCCTGCCATACACAGCAAGATACTATATTGGCAGTAAATAACAATTGTTTGTTGTTGTTGACAGTGTTTGGTGTGAGCTTAGAAAATATAGGGGGTTGCAGTAGCCTAGTGGCTAGAAGCTCGTCTGCCGGTCCGGTTCGAATCCACATCAGGGTGGATTTTTACAATTTACCTAGGCTCCTAGGTCGACCCAGCCTATTATGAGTACCCGGAAATGTCTTGGGAAATAAAGGCGACAGGGGATCCACATCCGGAGAGGTTGGTTTAGCCAGGATGAGCAGGGGATCTCGATAACACTGAGGAACATACTGGACAAGCACGCACGACAGGCGCCTGGCGTGAGCTGGTTGAGAGCTTGAGCTTTATTGGGGATGAAAGGCAAGTGAGAATTCTGGAGTATTCAGTTACATAGGAGTGAGCTAGATGTTAGAGAAGTGTATTGGACATTCTTATAAACGTCATTCCCCTCCCTCTCCTCTCTCTCACTCCCTCTCGCTCTGTACGAGAGTGTGTGTGTGTGTGTTTTTTTCTATCTCTGTCTGTCTGTCTGTCTGTCTGTCTGTCTGTCTGTCTGTCTGTCTGTCTGTCAGTCAGTCTGTCTGTCTGTCTGTCTGTCTGTCTGTCTGTCTGTCTGTCTGTCTGTCTGTCTGTCTGTCTGTCTGTCTGTCTGGATGTCTGTCTGGATGTCTGTCTGGATGTCTGTCTGGATGTCTCGCAAGAATAAATAAATTAATAAAATTTCATAGTTGGTACTTGTTTCCGGAACCACTCAAGATACGAGTAGCCCCATGGCAGATACACGCGGTCGACCGAGGGTTCGACACCAGCCTACCTGACTCGCCAACAAAGGACAAGACTGGCCACCCATTCCGCCCGCACTCAGGCCTACACGGTGGAATGGCCCTGTCACATCACACAGACGCAGAGCAAGAAACTGCTTCGGGACACAGTTTTACTTGTAATTTTCATAGCAGATACTGTCGATGGCGGGTGAAGCAGATACTGTCGATGGCGGGTGAAGCAGATACTGTCGATGGCGGGTGAAGCAGATACTGTCGATGGCGGGTGAAGCAGATACTGTCGATGGCGTGTGAAGCAGATACTGTCCATGGCGTGTGAAGCAGATACTGTCCATGGCGTGTGAAGCAGATACTGTCCATGGCGTGTGAAGCAGATACTGTTGATGGCGTGTGAAGCAGATACTGTCCATGGCGTGTGAAGGTTAGACTTTCACATATACTAGGTCACACCATATGAGGTGGGTGGCCCTCTGATCTTTCAGAATAAAACATATAATTACGTCTTTTGTGCAGGAGTAATGAGTTCGTGGGTGACGCTTAATCTTCAGTACACATATGACTACATCAGAGTACAAACACACGCCTGCCAAGCAGATTGCGCAATAAAACATAAAAATTAAAAAAAGCTACGTAAACAATAACAGAAAATCACACGCCATAATTCTGGTTTGATGTAATTTGCGTGGTGTAAATCGAATCATCGTATGCCTTCTTTGTATACAAATTTAATGCTATTGTAATATTGTTGCTGCCCTAATTCTACCTGTATAGTAGATCAAATTTGCCGGATGATAAACTGTGTATTGTGGTACGTACGTATGCACAATGCTGCGATCGTCAAGTACTGGCATGCACGTCAGTATTATGGTAAGTTAGCAAAAATTGTCAGTTTTCAATATTGTTTTTAGCAGCCTACGACTTCGAACAGTGGGATTAAGTCGTGGAGGGCGTCAGATGACGTGAATTAAGTTCGACGTAATAAACAGAAATTAAGTTTGTGTCGTGCTGAAATCTGGAATACAATAACAATAATCCACTGTTTAATAACTTAATCTGCCATTACAATCATCCTGCCGTGAGTCCATTAATGATTTCCTACGCAAACTAACACTAATAATCATCTGAACAGATTTTATACGGCAGACAGTGATTTGATTATCTGTTATCTATTACGTACCCTCATATGTTATCTATTATCTATTACTGTTATGTATTACTTATCCTCAAATGTTAAACAGTTAGTTGCATATCCTTTACGGGACGTCGCAGTCAACTCCAGGAGTTTTTGGTTGTTTGTGATTTCTTGGCAAGTTTACGTGTAGTAGTTTGCCATTGCTTTCTGAAAGACCGGGCACTCATACCATAATATGAAAACCAACACAAGGCGGCCTTCTTTCAAATCACCCGAAGCTGTGTTTCGAACGTGGTATGCTGGATTACTAATTGTGCCCGTAATCCCTTCGCCACAGAGCCGGTTGTTATACTACATACAGTGATTGTTCTATCTGTGCCCTATGCCATATATTATACCACATACAGTGATTGTTCTATCTGTGCCCTATGCCCATATGTTATACCACATACAGTGACTTGTTCTATCTGTGCCCTATGCCCATATGTTATACCACATACAGTGACTTGTTCTATCTGTGCCCTATGCCATATATTATACCACATAAAGTGACTTGTTCTATCTGTGCCCTATGCCCATATATTATACCACATACAGTGACTTGTTCTATCTGTGCCCTATGCCCATATGTTATACCACATACAGTGACTTGTTCTATCTGTGCCCTATGCCATATATTATACCACATACAGTAACTTGTTCTATCTGTGCCCTATGCCATTTATTATACCACATACAGTGCCTTGTTCTATCTGTGCCCTATGCCCATATATTATACCACATACAGTAACTTGTTCTATCTGTGCCCTATGCCATAAATTATACCACATACAGTGACTTGTTCTATCTGTGCCCTATGCCATATATTATACCACATAAAGTGACTTGTTCTATCTGTGCCCTATGCCCATATACTATACCACATACAGTGACTTGTTCTATCTGTGCCCTATGCCCATATGTTATACCACATACAGTGACTTGTTCTATCTGTGCCCTATGCCATATATTATACCACATACAGTAACTTGTTCTATCTGTGCCCTATGCCATTTATTATACCACATACAGTGCCTTGTTCTATCTGTGCCCTATGCCCATATATTATACCACATACAGTAACTTGTTCTATCTGTGCCCTATGCCATAAATTATACCACATACAGTGACTTGTTCTATCTGTGCCCTATGCCCATATATTATACCACATACAGTAACTTGTTCTATCTGTGCCCTATGCCATAAATTATACCACATACAGTGACTTGTTCTATCTGTGCCCTATGCCCATATATTATACCACACACAGTAACTTGTTCTATATGTGCCCTATGTCCATATATTATACCACATACAGTAACTTGTTCTATATGTGCCCTATGCCCATATATTATACCACATACAGTGACTTGTTCTATCTGTGCCCTATGCCCATATATTATACCACACACAGTGACTAGTTCTAACTGTTATCTGTTCCCATATTTTATACCACGTACAATGATTTTTATATCTATGATTTATCCTCATATGCTATACCACATACATTAATTTGTTTTGCATATCAACTATATTCATACGTTGTACAACATACATAGATTTGTTCATTTAATCATCTATTATCTATCTCCACATGTCGGCATCTGTGGCGTTGAGGTAATGAACGCAGTTTCACAATTCCGACACAGAAGGTTCGAAGTCTACCGCAGGTGATTTGGAAGCGGTGATTTTCACAATGGTTTGAGCGTCGGCCGTAATGGCAAACTACCGAACGAATCATTGCGTAGAAAATCACAACCAGTCAATAAAACTGGTATTGACTGCGACGATGTTTAAAATCCGCTTGTAACTTTGGGATGGCTGTTGTTTCGGGAGACTGAGCACTCGTGGGAATACCCAATGCGCAGTGACATCGTTCGACATAACATAACATAACATAACATGACATGACATAACATAACATAACATAACTTAACATAACATAACATAGCTTAACATAACATAACATAGCTTAACATAACATAACATAGCTTAACATAACATAACATAACGTAACATAACATAACATAACAAACATAACATAACAAACATAACATAACATAACAATTCGCTCTATGCGAATTCGAACCCATGAACATTTGATCGACAGGCATAAGTCTAGTCACCATGTTACCGTGGCTCCCCTTGTGCCAAATGTATTGTCTTGACTGTTAAGTTTGTTTTATTTTTTTTTTCTTCCGGGATTTTAGATTTAAATATTGAGCAGAACCCACTACTGACAACGCTGATCGTATTCCAGTACGAACCTAAGGCCTTGCCCACGTCAATATGGAAGCACTAGACTCGAGTTTCGCTCTCGTTTGAGCTCGTCAATAGTGCATATCCTAAACTGGACCCGGGATCAAACCGAGATCACTAGCGTGTCACGGGTGTGTAACCACTAAACCACACGTCACGCGCTAGACGCGACCAAATTCTCACACTAGAATATCACAACGTCACCCATTGTAGGCTATAGCACAAAATTTGCCCGATCGCAGCAACTGGCATCCGTCTATCGATATGGCTCCGAATGATCAGGTCTTCTCGACTGGCAAGGCACACTAGGCCGTCTAAAGTCCAGCGAGCAATAATCAAATTGATTTATTTGGGGTTTTCCCCCCTCCCCTCCCCCTACCCAGGATTTGAGATTTAAACATTGAACTGTTAAGTTTAACTGTTTTAACTGTTTAAGTTAACATTGAAATGTTAAGTTCGTGTGTTATACGATTGATGTCTTGAGCTAGCTATGTTGCTTGGGTTGTGTTCGGTTTGTGTGGCAAAAGGTTGCTGTCTTAAAGCCAACTATATTGCTTGGACTGTATTGAGTTTGTATGGTGTACGGTTGATGTCTTGAGCCAGCTATATTGCCTGGACTGTGTTGAATCTATGTGGTATACAGTTGATGTGTTGAGCCAGCTATATTGCCTGGACTGTGTTGAATCTGTGTGGTATGCAGTTGATGTCTTGAGCTAGCTATGTTGCTTGGGCTGTGGTGGGTTTGTGTAGTATACAGTTACTGTTTTGAGCCAACTATATTGCTTGGACTGTGTTGAATTTGTGTCGTATATGGTTTATGTCTTGAGCTAGCTATATTGCTTGGGCTGTTTTCGGGTTGTATGGTAAACAGTTCATGTTTTGAGGCAGCTATATTTCTTCGACTGTATTGAATCTGTGTGGTATACAATTGATGTCTTGAGCCAGCTATATTGCTTGGGTTGTTTTGAGTTTGTGTGGTATACGGTTGATGTCTTGAGCCAGCTGTATTGCCTGGACTGTGTTGAATATGTGGAGTGTACAGTTGATATCTTGAGACAAACATATTGTCTTGACTGTGTTTAGTCTGTGGGGCATACGCTTGATATCCATTTGATTCTTAGTCTTCTTCTAGCTCCTTCTAGATGAAAGATCTACAAACCAGCAGACATACAGGACAACATACAAATTGAAGGCTATAGTTGCCTCACCGGCATTCAAACCTGTCATCTCAAAAAGACGACAGCTGCTCGCTGCAGGAACAAAGTGTACTTCAACGCATGACAAATTATAGCTTTCACTTTTTTTGTTGTCCGAGGTGCCCTCTAGTCTCTCCTTCTTTCTTTTACTTTTATGCGTTCCGTGAAGTTGTTTATGAACTGTCTGAGTGGTCTCATTGGATTCCCGAGTCAATATTTCCGTGTATTACATAGCTGATTGCCGGCTTCTTGGCGAAGAGGTTACGGACACAGTTCGTAATCCTGCATACCACGTTCGATATACAGCTGCGGGACATTTGGCAGCAGATCGCCTTGAGTTGTTTTTTATGAAATGATATGAGTGCCTGTCGTTCAGAAATACTGAACGTTAACTTGCTAAGACCGGTCTTCCTGGCGTAGAGGTTAAGGACGTTGTTCGTAACCCCTTATACTCTCGTACGAAACACAGCTGTGCGAGATTCGGAAGCGGATCGCGTCGCGTTGGTTACTTACGGAGGGTATGTGAGCCGGCCGTTCAGAAAGCAATGGCAAACTACTGAAAGTAAAACTTGCAAAGACATCAACAGCAGCTGAAAAATTCTGGTGTTGACTGCAATGTCCTCTAAAGGATATGAGAAAAAAAAGAACTTGCCAAGAGTTCACAAAAAGCCAAAAAATGCTGGGGTTGACTGCGACGTCCTGTAAAGGATATGCAACTAACTTCTAACATAGCTGATTGCATGGCACTCTCACAAGATGTCCGCAGCACTTCATGTATGGTCCGGCTATACGTTCAGTTAGGGACGCAGAGGTGTTTCCAAGGCACCAGGGTCGGGTTATATACTGGCCAAGACTTATTGACGCGTCCTCGTCGAGCGTCCTGGGCAACAGGTCCCTTCGGGGTCCTGGCTAAAGTCAATAGGATCGCTGATTCCTCCGAAGTCGGAGAGTGTCTGCCTGTACGGCGAGGAACCACCAGTCTGCACACCAATAAGCCAGACATGGGACAAAGGATACTCACGCAAAACTCAGGTCCTGTATGACATCACACTGATGTTGGACAACAGGATGTCTTCATCCGACATACAGGACTTCGCGTTGGAGCTCAAGCCAACGAACACAAGCAAGCAAGCAAGCAACGTTCAGTTAAGGAGTGGGAGGGGATACCTACACATGGATACTATTGTCTTAAGGAATGAATTGGTGTTCCCCTTGTATCTGTGGTTAATTTCCCTGATCACCTTGCCTTGTAAGAAGTGAGAGAGAATGTCAATTCATCCCATCCGTTACCCCCTAGACAAACTTAGCAAATATTCTCATGTATTAAATCCTACTTGGAATCAAGGAATGGCAAGAGAAGGTCCACCAGAGAGACGAATGGGCATTGTATCTGCAGCAAAGAACCTCAATGGCTCGGAACGCTGAAGAAGAGGAAGATTAAATCCTACATCCCACACGTATGTAACAGGTTGTCTTCTTCCGCTTTAATCGCGTTAATCGACGAGAGGTTATGTAACAGGTTGTCTTCTTCCGCTTTAACTACGTTAATCGACGAGAGGTTATGTAACAGGTTTTTTTCTTCCGCTTTAATCATGTTAATCAACGAGAGGGTATGTAACAGGCTGTCTTCCGCTATAAACACGTTAACTAACGAGAGGGTGTGTAACAGGTTCTCTTTGTTCGCTTCTTCTTCGATCCTTTATCGAGGGATGTGTGTCACATCTAGTTCTATACCTGGAAGGTCAGCGTGTTCGACTTCAACATTTCATCACACCTTTGTGTCAGGTGTGTTTCATGTAGACAGATTCCGTTCAAGGTGAATGTGCTCTATCCATCAGTGGATAGATTTTCTTTCCTAACAATTTTGCCAAAGCAGTGAATTTACGGTCTACACTTTACTATTTCCAACTGCCGTGGCATTTGTAGCTCGCACATTTTGCACACGGCACTTCCTGTGTTTTGCCCTTATCAGAGAAGGCTCTCAGATCTCACTAGCCAAGAGATCAAGAGGACGTTGCGATATCATTAGATACCCGTGGATCTTGGAAACATTCCCAGCCCTATGCCGGGATCGAACCCCGTATCGTAACCTCTCAGCCCCGGCTGCCTCTGACAGGTAGTGATTACCTGGAGTTCGAGAATGTTCAAGGTGACAGTCAACGAAGGCAAAGAATGCTGGATGGGATCGCAAACAGAAAACATCACAGGTGGAACTTATCAATAAAACAGAGGTAATATATTTGGTCGGTGGTAATATAAAACCGACTTATTGCATAAGATACTCTTCATTTTCTGAAATGCGGCTTTTGCCTGCCCTATTCTGCTCCTAATCTCTGTTGTACATCTTCCATCTGATGTTATAAATGCCCCTAGGTATCTAAAACTATCAACTTGGTTAAGGATTTTCTCTTCTATTTCTATGTCACATTTTGGTGTCACCATTTTCTTTGATATTACCATTGTTACTGTTTTCTTGACATTCAAGGAGAGTCCTTTCCTTGCACTCTCTGTTACCACAACGTAATAACATTTACTTTTCCATTTTTCATTATATAATTTCTATATAGCAGGGGGACTTCACTCTAGAAAAGTTATTTCAAGGGGCATAACTTTTAATAACATTTCTATATACTTTATAGTCATATTGTTGGACTTACTTGCACTATTGTTAAACTCTTTGTCTATAGTTATTTTCAGGCATATAAGTTATAATAAATAATGATATAATCTTTAAGGCATTTTTAAAGTTTTCATAAAAATAATGCATAATGCATAACATTGTAACCCATCTTTTTCTGCTTAAAGAACTTATCAACTGTCATGTCGGTGATTAAAAACAGTTTTCATTAATAATAATGAATGGTGTGTGGAAGGACATTCTTTTAAGTTACTGTGCGCCAGGAGCTGGGCGAAACCACGCCGGGTCAGATAGATAGACAGACAGACAGATAGTCGGGAACGGAAGCTTATTTGACTACTTATATGAATTAAATGACATGCTCCCCACCAGGGACTGGGTGAAGCCGGGCCGGGTCAGACAGACAGACAGATAGACAGACAGACAGTCGGGAACGGGAGAGCTTATATGACTACGTATATGAATTAAATGAGATGCTCCCCACCAGGGACTGGGTGAAGCCGGGCCGGGACAGACAGATAGACAGACAAACAAATAGTCGGGAAAGGGAGAGCTTATATGACTACGTATATGAATTAAATGAGATGCTCCCCACCAGGGACTGGGTGAAGCCGTGCCTGGTCAGACAGACAGATAGACAGACAGACAGATAGTCGGGAACGGGAGAGCTTATATGACTACTTATATGAATTAAATGAGATGCTCCCCACCAGGGACTGGGTGAAGCCGGGCCGGGTCAGCCAGACAGACAGACAGACAAACAAGCAGACAGACAGACTGATAGATAGATAGATCCCCTCCAGGACCTGGGCGAAGCCGGGCCGGGTCAGCTAGTATATATATATATATATATATATATATATATATATATATATATATATATATATATATATATATGTGTGTGTGTGTGTGTGTGTGTGTGTGTGTGTGTGTGTGTGTGTGTGTGTGTATGGTGTTTATATATGTGTATGTGTGTGTTGCATGTTCTTTCCAGGACGTTGCCATCAACCCCAATCCTAGGCTATTGTACGTTCAGTAGTTTATCATTGCTTTCTATGATGTCCAATTAATCGGTGTATGGATTGAACCCCTTGCCCTGCCATTAGCGCACTTGAAGTATAAACGCAGCTCTGAAAACCGAGTTTTCTCCTAAATACGTGAACATCTTTGGGGTGCCTGTTGCTGTTAGCGAGCGTACGCAGACAGGGTACCAGCATATCCTGGCAACTTGAAAGGTTGCTAAAGACGGAGAACGTTGCCCACAGCCGTGTGAATATTGATAACTATCACATGATGTACCTGCAGAGACTCGAAGTGGAAGGCGATAAACACTCTAATTGTCGCAAACTGTTTATCTCTTGGCTGTATAATCAACAACCATGGAGATTGTTCAGCGGATGTCAGGCGATGGCTGGTCATAGCATGATGAGATTAAACATTATTAAGAACCTGATGTGCCAAAAACAAGTCTCCAAATATATATACTGTATATTACACACACGCATTACATTGGCACTTTGCCGTCTTGACAGACGATAGTTTGTGCTTTAAAAAGGTATAATAACATTTACCTACGGCGGTAGCGAATGTGACTGATAAGGCCAATTTGCGCTGTAAATGTCCGTTCACAGTGGGTGCATGTGAACACGTGGTCATTTCCACCATCATGCACCATCTTACATCTCACACGCTCAGTGTGTGACTTATCTGCAATAATTTTCTCCTTTGTCTTTATTCCATTTCTGATGTTTGCCCTACATGCAACACGTTCAACGGCGACTTGCTCCCAATGTGCATTATCAATGCCTGTATCAATCACCGGTATAAGTGGACAACTCTGCAGCTGAGCAGAGCAGGGCACTCACTTGTCCTTACAGTCGGAAATGGCTGTCAAAGGCAGAGGTAAAAAGACCACCATGTGAATGTGGAAGGCAAGGGGAAACCACCACATTATCTTCCCAAGACTTCATGGCAAAACATATATCAGAGTTAGTGAAGGACGTTAATGGCTGTCTTAGGGCATCCTCGTCCGGTAGGGACAGTCATGAGCCACAGGTGACACCAGACCGTCATCCAGCTACTGATGGCAAAATCTTAACTAAAATAAATAAATTTAGAGTAGGAACATGGAATGTTAGGACATTAAATGAGCTAGGAAAGTTGACCAATGTTCTAAGAGAGATGGATAGCATGAAAATGAATATACTAGGCGTTAGTGAGATGAGATGGAAGGGATCGGGCAAAATTATAGCTGACAATCACACAATAATTTATTCTGGAGGGGTTACACATGAAAAAGGTGTAGGAATAATATTAGACGAAAAAACAGCCAAGTCAATTAATGGATACTGGTGTATTTCAGATAGAGTTATTATGGTAAAAATCAAAGGCAAACCAATAGACATAAATATTATACAAGTATATGCACCAACAGCAAGCAGTAGTGATGAAGAAATACAACACTTTTACGACGAAATAGAAATGGCGATGGCTCAAATTGGATCACAAGAAATAAAGATAATACTTGGTGATTTTAATGCAAAAGTAGGAAAGGGAAAAATGGAGGATGTAGTGGGGAATTATGGTTTAGGTACAAGAAATGAAAGAGGGGAAAAGCTAATAGAATGGGCAAATATCAATGATATGATAATTGGAAACACATGGTTTAAACACCATAAAAGACGACTGTACACATGGATAAGCCCTGATAAGAAAATACGCAACCAAATTGACTACATACTAATTAATAAAAGATTTAGAAATGCTTTAATGAATGTAAAGACAATGCCTGGTGCTGACTGTAATAGTGATCATGTACCACTATGTGGACAAATAAAAGTAAGATTAAAGAGAGGGGAAAAAATGGTTAAGAACATGCGACTTAATAAAGAGGTTCTGAAAATAGATAAAGAAATGCAAGAACAATACAGAGTGACTGTGAAAAATAGGTACAATGCAATAACTAAAATACAGAGTATAGATGAACAATGGGAAATGTTAAGGGACTCCATTCATCAAACTAGCAAAGAAGTATTACCGGAGAGAGGCAAAATAGCTAAGAAAAAATGGATGAATGAAGATATCTTAAAACTGATGGACAAAAGAAAACAGAGTAAAAATGACAAACAAGAATACGCTAAGATAAATAAAGAAATAAAAGATAAATGTGGGAAGGCTAAAGAAAGTTGGTTAAACGAGCAATGCAAAAAAATTGAATTAAATTCCATTAAAGATACAAAAAATATGCACAGACAAATCAGTGAGCTTACAGGAAGAAAAATAAGAATAAATACAGGGTGTTTGAAATCAAAAACAGGAAAGATAATATTAGAGGAAGATGCTATAATGAAGAGGTGGAATGAGTATATAAGAGAATTATATGAAGGAGAAAGGGAAGAATTAACAGAAGATCGTAACTTAGAAGGTCCACCTATTCTGAAAGAAGAAGTCGCTGACGCTATGAAACGTATGAAGAAAGGAAAAACAGCTGGGCCAGATGAAATCACAATAGAAGAATTAGAAGTATTGGGAGAATTTGGAGTAGATATATTAACCAAAATGTTGAATGATATTTACAGCAGTGGATATTTACCCAGTGATATGCTGAAATCTGTATTTATAGCTATACCAAAAAGACCAGGAGCAATTGATTGTGAAGATTTTCGTACAATTAACCTTATAAACCATATAACTAAGCTTCTACTCAGAATCATAATGAGAAGAACCAAAAAGAAAATAAAAATGGAAATTAGTGAAGAACAGTATGGATTTGTGGAAGGAAAGGGCACAAACAATGCAATTTATACATTACGGACACTAATAGAAAGGTCAATAGAGAAACAGAGAGACATATATTTGTGCTTCATAGATTATACTAAGGCATTTGATAAAGTAAAACATGATGAACTGATTAAAATGTTGGAAGATATCAACACTGATGGAAAAGATTTAAGAATAATAAAGAATATTTACTGGAACCAAGAAGCAGCAATTAAAATGGGAAATAAAGAGGGTAGTTACGAACAGATAAAGCTAGGAGTACGACAAGGGTGTGTCTTGTCACCAGATCTTTTCTCCCTTTATAGCGAAGTAATAATGAGAGGGATCAAAGAGATGCCAGGAATACTAGTTGGAGGTTATAATATAAATAATATACGCTATGCAGATGACACAGTATTGGTGGCGGATAATTCAACAGACCTACAACAATTATTAGACGTTGTAGTAACAGAGAGTGCAAGGAAAGGACTCTCCTTGAATATCAAGAAAACAGTAACAATGGTAATATCAAAGAAAATGGTGACACCAAAATGTGACATAGAAATAGAAGGGAAATTCCTTAACCAAGTTGATAATTTTAGATACCTAGGGGCATTTATAACATCAGATGGAAGATGTACAACAGAGATTAGGAGCAGAATAGGGCAGGCAAAAGCCGCATTTCAGAAAATGAAGAGTATCTTATGCAATAAGTCACTATCACTGAATGTAAGAAAGAGAGTGATGAAATGCTATGTAGAACCAGTTTTGCTGTATGGCAGTGAATCTTGGAATGTAAATGAACAAATTAAGAAGAATTTAGAAGCAACAGAGATGTGGTTCCTGAGACGAATGTTGCGAATTCCTTGGACTGCCAGAGTAACTAACGACGACTGCCTGAAACAGGCTAACGAAACTAGAACATTATATACAACAATAAGACAGAGACGAACAGCTTTCCTCGGTCATGTGATGAGAAGAGAGGCATTGGAGAACATCGTAACAACTGGAAAGATCGAGGGGAAGAGAGGCAGAGGTAGACCAAGAGAAGTGATGCTGGATGGATTGAGACGGTGGCATGGAGGAATATCAGCAGCAGAGTTGATCCAGAAAACCAAAGACCGAGATCTATGGAGAGCCATGAACGCCTACGCCAGCCGGCACGGCACTTGATGATGATGATGATGTATCAATCATGTCCCGCTTACACACATCTTTGTATCATAGTAGAGGCCGACCCTGAGATCTCTTACTCATCTGTAATTCACCAAAGAAGATGTCCTTTGGTATTCTACCATCATCCATCCTCCTAAGATGTCCTATCCATTTAAGTCTACGAAGACTGAGCATGGAATAAACCGTCACACAACCTGATCTTTCCAATACTTCAGTATTTGTGATTTTGTCTTGCCACTTAATACCAAGAATTTTTCGCAGACACCGCATATGAAAGCTGTTTAAACGTTTCTCTTGGTGTGAGTAAGTTGTCCAGGTTTCACTGCCATAAAGAAGAGTACCAAGGACACAGGCTTGATAGACAAGGACTTTTGTTTTGGCAGTAGGCTTCCTATTCTCCCAGACTCTTTTTCTTAACCTGTTCATTGTTGTTGCTGCCTTACCAATCCGGATGTTGATTTCCTGATCTAGGGATAATTTGCTATTTACCACTGATCCTAGATATGTAAAATGGTCTACCATCTCTAGTTCGGCGTCGTCAATAACGATTGATGGTACCCCATGTGCACCTTGTGACATAATCTGTGTCTTCTCTTTGCTAATTGTTAAACCAAATTCAGAACAAGCATTGTAGAATGCAGATAGTAGACATTGCAATTCTTCCTCAGAGTGGGTCGTAACTGCAGCATCATCTGCAAAAAGCAACCCTCTGATAAGTACCCTCCTAATTTTGGTCTTGGCCTGCAATCTCTGAGCATTGTAGAGGCCGCCATCTGAGCGTGAGTGAATGTATATACCACCATCGTGATCACGAAAGGCATATTTCAGTAGAACTGAAAAGTATATTCCAAATAGGGTGGGAGCTAGTACACAACCTTGCTTAACTCCACTCTTGATTTCAAACTCTTCAGAAGTTGCACCATCAAACTTGATTATACCCTTCATGCCTGTATGGAACGATTCCACAATGGACAGAAGAGTTGGTGGGCAGCCAATCTTCTTTAGTGCCTTGAACAGACTACTCACGACTGACCAAATCAAATGCCTTTGTGAGGTCGATGAAGGCAATAAACAGTGGTTGATTCTGTTCACGGCATTTTTCTTGCATTTGTCGCAATGAGAATATCATATCAATGGTAGATCGGTTCTGTCGAAAGCCACACTGTGATTCGGGGTAGACTTGATCACCTATAGTAACAACATCCTCGGATGTAATTCATGCGTGAGCTATACCCACACTAGGGGTTAAAATAGATTCTGTACCTAGGACTTGAAGTCTGCGCAGAACAATTCTGGCAAATACTTTTCCAACAATACACAGAAGTGAGATACCCCTATAGTTGTTGTAGTCGCTCCGATCGCCCTTGTTCTTGTACAGTGTTAAGATGCTTGAATCTTTGAAATCCTGTGTAATTGTCCTTCTCGCCAGCATAGCCCTATTAGTGGATCTGTAGAGTGAGTGTGTCTTGCCCACTCCTGATAACCTCTATTGGAATCCCATCCTTACCTGGAGCCTTGCCAGATGCAAGTTCATTTATAGCACACTTAACTTCTGTTATGGTGGGAAGTGCGTCCAGGTGATCAAGAGTTGGTAGAGCCTCTATGGCGTTGAGGGCATCATCCGCTAGTTTGGTCTCACTTGAGTAAAGCTCCAAATAGTGCTCTACCCATCTGTCCATCTGCTGTTTCTTATCAGTGATGATTTCTCCAGTCAAGATTTTCAATGGTGCACTTCTTTTGATCACTGGACCACAGGCTTTTTTTATTCCTTCATACATGCTTCTTATGTTTCCCTTATCACTTGCGATTTGAATGGACTCACATAACTTGATCCAATAATCATTTGCACACTGCCTGGCAGCCTTTTGCACATCCTTCCTAGCTTGCCTTAGCTCACTCAGAGTGTTACGCGTTGGTCTTTCCTTGTTTCTTAAGAGAGCTATCTTCTTCTTATCAATCAAGGGCTATAGAGTCGCTGTTTGCCGCAATCCAGTCCTGCCTCTTATGATCCACCGTGCCATAAACCCCTATGGCAGTTTTATAAAGAGTTTCCTTAAGTTGACCCCACTTTTCATTTACTGTACAATTTTCTGGTGTATCAGTGAAAGCGTCGTCAAGTTGCTGTTGAAACTGAAAGCACTTTTCAGGATCGTGAGTGTTAATAATATTAATCCTGGGGCTAGATTTGTGTTTAGCTGTGAAGATTCTCTTTGGTCTTAGCTAACCCTTGCAACAACCAAAGAATGATCCGTATCACAGTCAGCACTGTGGTAACTTCGAGTCAATGATATATGATTCAGATGTTGTCTCCGTGTGATGATGAAGACCACCTGGTGCCATCGGGCGTATTCGGCAAATTCTACCAGCACTTACATGTATAATCTACTAATGGGCGCTGGTGGGGCGGGTGATGTACTAAATCACACCGTCTGCCTTGGGACATGTCCTAGTATCCATATCAGACGAGCTAGGAATCTAGGTCTGTTTTAACACAACCCTAGTGCGAATTCGAACACATGACCACCCGATAACCAGGCGAACGACTAGCCAGATTAAGATAGAGGGAGGGAGGGAGAGGGGAAGAGAGAGAGGTAGAGAGAGAGAGGTGAGAGAGAGGGGGAGAATGAGGGAGTGATAGGGAGAGAGATATGGAGAGAGAGGGAGATAGAGAGGGAGAGAAGAGGGAGAAAGATAGGGAAAAACATAGGGAGAGACAGAGACAGAGAGAGAGAGACGGAACGAGAGAGGGAGAGAGATAGGGAGAGAGGGGGAAAGAGATAGGGAGAGAGATAGGGAGAAAGAGATAGAGAGGGGAAAGGGAGATAGAGAGATAGAGAGATAGGGAGAGAGGGATAGGGGAGAGAGAGGGGGAGACAGAAAAAGGGAGAGATAGATAGGTAGAGACAGAGTGAAGGGGAGACAGAGAGGGGGAGAGTGCGGGAGAGACAGAGATTGAGAGAAATGAGAGAAAGAAAGAAAGAAAGAAAGAAAGAAAGAAAGAAAGAAAGAAAGAAAGAAAGAAAGAAAGAGAGCGGGCCGAGAAAAAAGTATTATTACATTACGAGGTGTAAACAATCATGAGTATCAACATTCTTAACACACACACACACACACACACACACACACACACACACACACACACACACAGAGAGAGAGACACACACACACACACACACACATATATATATATATATATATATATATAGAGAGAGAGAGAGAGAGAGAGAGAGAGCGAGCGAGAGAGAGAGAGAGATACATACATACACACACATACACGCACACGCACACACGACCACTTCAGCAGATCTATTAATAGAAATGATCGAAGGGACGCTACAAATAAACGTCGCACTAGGCTAGCGTGAGTGCACGCATACAACGTGAGCAGGCCAGTTTGCGTGGAAAAAAAATAATCTATAACAGAACTACATCAACTGTAAACTGGCACTTGCGTCAGCGGCGTTCCCGTATATGTCCGCTTTTACTTGTCATTATTTTGAATGTCAACAAAATTAGCATTGGCTGCAAGCACGACAGTGGCGACACCGCTGAGGGAATCGCGTCACAGTCAGCAATAATGACGTCAAAGTTGTCATCTGCTGCTATTTCTTGTCGTCATAACACACGCTGACCCAGCAGGTTCGTGTGGAACAACCACTTGTTTTCCCCTAAAAGCTTCCTATAATAAATCGAAATGCCCGGAAACTTATAATTTTATTTTAAAATTTGGCAATGGTAATTTAAAACTTTGAAAATAATACTAATTTTAAATGTAGATTTCTTTTTAAAGAGTTCGAAATAGAATAGATGTCACAAAATGTCTTGTCTGGACGGATGTCCGTTGAGGCATAATGAGGTCATGGTAGAAGGAAATTGTAGATGAATTGTGGGGATAAGTGTAAGCAATTCCAAGTATTCCTAAGCACCAGTGGTTCAGAAAATACATTATGATTAGCTTAAAATGATATTGTTGATTTTGCTGCTGATGTTTTTGTTGTAAAGGTAACATAGACAGCAACAGCAGCAGTAGCAGAGAGGCAGTTGCAGCTGCTGTACGAGGAGTGGGAGA